>CM038145.1:445716868-445988343 GCA_021437245.1 Aegilops speltoides | reverse complement strand
GAAAGTTATATTAATGTATTGGCTCACAAAAAGTGTTTATTCTTGTCCCTTGTGATAATGTTTCTAGCTCATGTATTGTTATTCTAGCTTAGTCAAGAAAATATTATTTTATTATGTCTTTGTTTATTGATGCTTAGTCGGCTTATCTTTTGGCAATTGGATTTCACTTCTATGTGTGCATGTGACGGGGGTATTTGATGTTGGACCATGTGACACTACTTAATTTTGTGTTAGGAATTGAAATATAATTCAATTTTGGACGGTTCTACTCGAATCATAATTAGTATCAACATTACGGTATTATATTCTTGCTCTTGCATTTGTGGAATAGTGCAAGTTTTATGAAATCTGTTGCAAATTTTAGTCATCATTTGCTTTGAGTTTTTCTTGGGTTTCTTTCTTCTTTTAGGGTCATATCAGTACTCTTAATTGATTGTACCTTAGAATATTATATATTTTCATTATGTCTTCTCTTACTGATGCTTAGTATGTTTATGTTGTTGTTGAGTTTTCTCCTATATTTCCGCATGCGACAAAATATTATGTTTGTTCATTTATTGTTGTGGTAATACCATTTCTAGAATTCTTTTCCTCTTAGAGTGGTTTTGCTCATCTTTGTTTTTTGCGCTTCCTCTTTTAGAGTAATCTCATGATCCTATCCTCCTTAGATTGGAATCTATTCTTTCTTTTCGCCTTTTGTTCATCTCATGGTCGATTTTTTAAATTATTCCTTATCAATTCTAGATTGTTCAGTTCACTAAACTATTTTAAATGGGTATATCTTTTCTTTGTGGAATTATCTACATTGCAACTGGTATCAAACAAAAGAACGTTGCGCCTGACTCCTACCCAGCGTTTGCTCAAAAGCAAAAAAAAAAAAAAAAGATTCCTGCCCTTCGGGACGGCCGACCGATAAAAATCCAAGCTCGGCGGCAGCCATCGATCGACACGGCTGCGCATAAGGGCATCTCCAGCCGTTGGCCCCCCATGGGGCGTCTAAAAGCGCCACCAAAGTGAGCAGCAAAAAATGGCCCTGGGCGAAGTCGGTCCCCACCGTCGGCTCGTGGGCCGCCCAGCGCCAGATTAAAAAAAAGAAGGGCCGTTCGGCGAAGTTATGATAAAAAGTAGTTAAATTTTGGCTAAACATGGCAAATTTCGGTGAAATTCGCGCATTTTCATTACATTAACCTAATCTAAAAAAGAAAGGGTTGAAGTCGTTGCGCCATCGCCGCGCGTGCCGGCCTTCTCCTCCTTGACGCGGGCGCCTCTTTGACCCGGCGTCGCCATGGCGGATTGGCGGCGGCGCGTCGTCGTCGTCGTCGCTGTTGCATAAGACGACGACCCCGTCTTCATCGCGGCGCGCTCGCTCCTCGGCGGCGCAGTAGGGCGCTACCGGCGCTCTTCACCTTCTCCGGCGCGCTTTCTCCATCGCAATGGAGTCTCGGCGCGCCCATTCTAGGGCCGCTGCGTCGTCGTCGTCGAACTCCGCCTTCACGGCGCCCGGCCGCTCCGCTTTTGGCTTGACGAAGCGCGAGGAGCCGACGAGGAGGAGGCGCGCCACCGCCTCATTGATGACGATGTCGGCGCTGCGAAAAGCGCCGCCGAGCGGCGATTCGGCTGCTGGCTCGCCTTGACGCCGAAAGGTACCGGAGCGCCGAGGAGTCGGCGACGAGGATCGGGAGGAGGAAGAGGAGGAGGACCCGAACCTCCTTGGCGCCCATGGCCCGACGCGCGTCGGTGCTGCGCCGGGTACGCTAACGGCGGGTCGTTGCCGCCGAGGTACGTGGAGCACGCCGAGTGTGCGGCCGGGGACGCCCACAAGAGGCGGCGCGCCGCTGTTCGCTGCCGCCGACCACCGGCGCGCCGTTGGTGGACGCCAATCGCTGCCGCCGGTGGCGCTGAATACGCCGCCAGCCGCGTGGTTGTCGGCGGCGATCGGGGAGGAGAGTTGGGCGTCGGTGAGGGCGCGCGACGATCTCGACCTCCACGGCGGCATTTCGCCGCCACGGCGTCGGCAACGGGAATGGGCACTCCCGGCCGAAGTCTCCACCGTTGGCCCGGCGCGCATGTCCGGCGGCGCCGGATAGCCGCCGAACAGAGCCAGACTCTGTTGCGGAGCGAACGGCGGCGGTTGCCGCCGCCGCGCTCTCCGTAAGCGTTCGCCATGGCGACGGCGGGCTGGGCGGGCTCGGGAGAGGTAGAGGAGGGCTGGACGGCGGCGAGGGCGGGGCTGGTGTGGGCACGCAGCGAGCGAGGCCGCCTTTTATATAGCGGGTCGCGCCCGTGTGTCGCGTCGCGAGGAGGAGGCGTCGCGCGCCGTCCGTGAAGCGCCGCCGTGAGAATCAATGGCAAGGCGACCGGTGGCAGCCTTGCCATTGATTTCGATTCCCGCGGAACCGAGGCCGCTGGAAGACGAGGCGCCGAAGTCGCGACACGGGCGGCCCGCGGCTTTTCGCGCTAAAACAGCTCGCCGGCGCCTGGCGTCCCCAATAACGCGGTTCGGGCTGGTCCGCCGGCGCTGTTTTCGCCCAAGCCGGCGAAAATCGGCCCGGCTCGACCGACCGCTTTTTCGGCCACGGCCAAAAAATCGCCTGAGGAGGCCTTTCTGGGGCGCGGCTGGAGATGCCCTAACGCCACATCGCCTCCCCGCCACTGCCATCGCTCTCGATCGTCAAACCGAGTCAGGCGCACAGACTCGCGGCGGCTGACGACGACTGTAGCACCAGCCACTGGTATCAAACAAACATGCAACTACTGGAGTAGGACAGTCATTTTTCAACGTCTTGGTCCACGATCACGGCGGAAATCGACGTCTACTATCCAGTCAAGGTCTTCTGAAAAAAAAACTATCCAGTCAAGGATACCGAGGGTCCGGGCGTATGCTAATCTCCAAGTCATCAACGATCGCACCCGTCACTGTCGTACGTCCACCTCGTTCAGCGGCAGAAAGGACGGGCCAAATCGTTGAAGTTTTGAACTTGCGTAAATTTGACGAGGAGCCGGTCTAAGTGAGAGGCCTATATTCTAGAACAGTAAGCAGTCAACCATGTAATCTAGGCCTTTTTTTACGGGGTTAATTCCTTGTCTTTTTTTTTTGGAAAGAATGTTAAACCCCGGCCTGTGCATCATCGATGCATACAACCATCTTTGTTGATTATTCAACAAGGATCAGACAAAAACGTATATCAAGCCACCCAAAACCGTCACTCATACTTATAAACTCGATAATGTGTAGTGCCCTCACTCTCCACCATCGAGAACCGGGGGCACCACCGATCCGCCCACATGAATCTACAACCGATGCAGCAAACCTAAAGTGTGCACCGCATGCACACGTTTTAGAAGCCGACATCACCATTGAACCGCTGACCCATCTCCAGAAAAAAGATCCACATCATCCTTATCAGGCCGGCCATCCGTCAATGCTGCCACGGCGTCAAACAGCGCCACCGCCCTGCCCTCGTCTATCCAGACGCATCTGTCGCTGAGACTCAGCTGCACCATACCGCCAAGATCCTTGTCTTTTACGTGGAGAGTAGATGTGTGTGTTTCTACGATGAAAAAAAATCGTGTTGTAGCGTCGCTAACAGTATGTTACAGCGCTACGAGTAATGTCTCGCTAAATGAAAGCAGTGTACAATTATTCCTACAAATCCCCGCAAAAAAATCATTCATAAAAGCGTGATATAGTGCAAAAAGTCACTTAGGAGGATGAGCTGCAGTGAGCCCTATATTTTTAGTAGTGCCAAATTAGTATTTTGAAGTTCAAAAAATCTAAAACAAATTCAACATGTTTGTATGAATGTATATTACACATGTGCAAATTTTGATGTTGAAATAAATAACCATGTGATCTACACAAAAATAAAATAAAAATCAGGGTTTTCTTTGAAATATGAACAGTGCATGTTTTAGCTACTACTTAGAAATGACCATTTTGTCATTTTTGTATAGCCCACATTACTTATTTCATCACCAAACTTTACACATGTGTAATATACATCCATACGATCATGTTTTTTTTGGGATTTTTTTAACTTCAAATGTGAGTTTTAAAGTATTTAAAATAAAATCCCCAATACACTCGGCTTCCAAAAATCCACTCTCGATATAGTGTTGCTACAGCGCGATATAGCTTCGCTATGACGGATTTTAAGGGTTGCGCTATTTGTTATAGCACATTATTTTTTCATTGATGCTCTATATCATAGGAACAGCTAAACCACATGCCCTGGTTAGTTCACTATCTTAGCATAACAGAGGAAAATATCAATTTTTAGTTCCTCAAGCACAGAAAATTGTCACAACAAAACCGGTGCTAATGTTTTTCTTTTGTTGGCCCCTGAACGTGTTATAAAGAAGAAAATTAACTTTGAGAAGGGAATCCACAATTACAACAATCCGTGAGCAAGCATACATGGAGAAGAAGGAAAATCAAGGGTACAAACCCAAAAGAAAAGGCAAGGCTTTTGAGAAGAAGACCCAAAGGCCTCCCAACACATAGGCACCAAGGGAAAGAAGCCTAGTGGAATATCATAGACGTTGGAAATAATGAAGATCTAAAACCCAAGTATGAAAAAAGAAACTATTACTACTACAGAAAAGTTACTATAGTGTGGGAACTATAAATGAAAACATGAGGAAATTCCAAATGAGAATATAAACAATATAAATGTAATGCAAATGAGGGAATTAGAGAATATCACACACAATCAATACACATTTGTGAAAATCACTGTTTCTTAATCATTCATTATTGTTCCTAAATCACAGGTATTTTTTAAATTCTAAGTTTTGGAAAACCGATGAACTAGCATTTTCTTTTCTGTGATTTTCCAATTACATTGATATTGATATTCTCTAAAATACCCTAAAATACCTTTTTTCCTTGTTTTGGTGGGGGAAATCGTTTGTTAAGAAATGTGTTTTACCTTGATTTTCCGAGTTCTGTTGTCCTGACTGCCACGTGTGCAGCACCACATCATCGGTCATACTCCCTCAATTTGGAGTTATAAGGCGCACACATATTTTGAGAAAAATATTGACCGCAAATTTGATCAATAAAGAACTCCTACCATGACCACATCATCGGTCATACTCCCTCAATTTGGGTTTATAAGCCAAACTTTGTGAAGTTTGACCAACTATAGACAAAAATATATGAACATTTACAATACCAAATGTTTATAATATGGAAATATATTCCATTATGAATGTAATGATATTGTGGTTGTTTATAAGTTTTTCATAAACTTGGTCAATGTTCATAAAGTTTGACTCAAGACAAAACTAATATGCAATGTAAAATATATGAAGATTTACAATACCAAATATATGTGATATAAAACTAAAATCCATGATGAATCTAATGGTACTGCTTTACCATTGTAGATGCTGATAAAATTTACTATAAACATGGTCAAAGTTTACAAATTTTAGTTTACGCCAAAACTAACATGCTATGTACATACCCATGGATTATTCTGGATGCCAATCAAATCGCACAATTTTTGTGTCATATAATCAATATTTTGTTGATCAAATCAAGCGTCGGTGTTGTTCTTAAAATACGTGAAAGTGTTATAAAAGCAACATGCCATTTGTTGCAAAAAAACATATCTGCTCGTGACTGTGTCCACTGTCGGGCTCGTCTACTCTGGCAACGACGCTGCCTTCCGCTACATTGCCTCCTATGTGCAGCGCTGCTATGCCCCGCAACGTCCACTCCGCCACCTCGCTGGGCCAGATCAGGTGAGCCGCTGCCGCCAGGTCGCCTCAAGTTCAGCTCGCATGCGACCGCTAGCCCCACGCAAGGTCTGCTCTGCCACTTCGTTGCGGTCAGATCCGGTTCGCTAGTGGTGCCAGGCTGCCTCCTCCGCCTGCCTCGGCTCTGGGCCACCTCATCTCGCCCTATAACCCACAACCACGACCGTCCCCGCACCAGCACCCAAGCCAACCACACCACTGCGGTCACCTACCCTCGCCTCCGTCGATCTCCGCTACGGTCGCCCGCCCTCACCACTGTCGCTCGCTGCAACACTAAACCTACCGCTGCCGGTCGTCGCTGCGGGGGATCAAGCCGTTGCCATCGTAACCTCGCCCCAGGAGGTCATCGCAGCCCTCACACTTGATCGGCCTGGAATAGACCTTTCCTTCGTGGTCGAACGGCTGCAATAAGGGCCAAGTTGCAAATATGGGATGTGGTGAAGGTTGCTTGGTAGCCGTTCGATAAAAACAAATATGACCGCCAAGGAGGCAGTGAACGCGCGTGAAGAGGTCAGCCGGGGTTATACCTGACCATCTATCGGGCCGGGCCGGACCTACCAAAGCCCGAGGCAGAAAACCTAGGCCTGAGCCCGGCCCGACCCGACTGTCGGCCCTGGTTTTGGGGGCCAAGCCCAGCCCGAAAGTGATAAAGCCCTCCGGGCCCCTTCAGTAAATCACGAAAACAGCGGGCCTGGGCCCTGCCCGGCCTTCGGGCTCAAAATCTAGGCCCGGGGTGCAGCGTTGGGTCGGGCTTTTTTGGGCCGGGTCGGGTCGGGCCGTTTGGGCCGGGCTGCCCATGGCCAGGCTAGTCGGGGTGTGTCATGGCATTTTTCCATATAAGAGAAAGAAAATCCTTTGGCGGATCCCAATCTGAATTCTTGTTTGTCATTGACGTAGAAAACGCCGAAACCACACATATGTTATCGTTATTACCGGCCCCACGAAACCTACTTGCCGACTTTTAATGACAGAGCAGTCCCGATCTACCGATCGATCAAGTCTGCATTTCTACGCCATTTTCTCTGCAAATGTCCGTGTCAGTCAGCGCCTCGCGAATCGCGAGCGAGTGTGTATGCACGAGGCTTGGAAACTTCGTACCCGGACCAACCGGGAAGAAGATAGATAGATGGCACGTGCTTAACCACTTGATTTGATTCTAGACGCATCGCGAGCGTGATTCGCCGCAGCTGCGCCACGAGCTCGGGGAAGACTCCGGCGGCGAAGTCAAGCGCGCAGAATAGTGGCCGGACACGGACCCGGCAGCTGCAAATCATATACGACGAGTCGACACTGCGCCGGCTGCACTGGCTGGGCGCACCGCACCGTAGTCCTCTCTTTGCTGGTGCCGTGCCGTGGCCGGCATGGAGAATCTGCGGCGCCCCCTTCTCGCGGCTCTCCTCCTCGTGTGTTTCGGCGCCGCCGTCCAGTGCGACGGCGATGGCGAGCAGTTCGTCTACTCCGGCTTCGCCGGCGCGAACGCCACCCTGGCCCTGGACGGCACGGCCGTCGTCCAGCCGAGCGGGCTCCTGGAGCTGACCAACGGCACGGCCCAGCTCTCGAGCCACGCGGTTCACCGGACGCCGCTGCGCCTGCGGAGGTCGCCCGGCGACGGCGTGCGCTCCTTCTCGGCGTCCTTCGTGTTCGGCATCATCCCCCCGTACTCCGACCTCAGCGGCCACGGCATCGTCTTCTTCGTCGGCAAGGACAACTTCTCGGCCGCGCTGCCGAGCCAGTACCTGGGCCTCCTCAACAGCGCCAACAACGGCAACGCCACCAACCACATCTTCGGCGTCGAGCTGGACACCATCCAGAGCAAGGAGTTCCAGGACCCCGACGACAACCACGTCGGCATCGACGTCAACAGCCTGCAATCCATCGCCGCACACCCCGCCGGCTACTACGACGACAAGACCGGCGCGTTCCACGACCTGCTGCTCATCAGCGGCAAGGCTATGCAGGTCTGGGTGGACTACGACAGCGGGTCCACGCAGATCAGCGTGTTCCTGGCGCCCCTGAAGAATGGCGCCAAGCCTTCGACGCCCCTGGTGTCAGCCAAGTACAACCTCTCGGGGGTGCTCGTGGAGCCGGCGTACGCCGGCTTCTCGTCGTCAACGGGCACGGTCAGGTCGCGCCACTACATTCTCGGCTGGAGCTTCGCCATGGACGGCCCTGCACCTCCCATCGACATCGGCAGCCTGCCGAAGCTGCCGTTCGTGGGCGCCAAGCCGCGGTCTAAGGTGCTGGACATCGTCCTGCCGATCGCCACCGCGGCGTTCGTCCTCGGCGTGGTGGCCGTGGTGATCCTGCTCGTCCGGCGGCGATCCAGGTACGCGGAGGTGCGGGAGGAGTGGGAGGTGGAGTTCGGGCCGCACAGGTTCACGTACAAGGACCTGTTCCGCGCCACGGAAGGGTTCAAGAACAAGACGCTGCTGGGGTTCGGCGGCTTCGGGAGGGTGTACAAGGGGGTGCTCCCAAAGTCGAAGCTGGAGGTGGCGGTGAAGAAGGTGTCGCACGAGTCGAGGCAGGGCATCAAGGAGTTCGTGGCGGAGGTGGTCACCATCGGCCGCCTCCGGCACCGCAACCTGGTGCAGCTGCTCGGCTACTGCCGCCGGAAGGGGGTGCTCCTCCTGGTCTACGACTACATGTCCAACGGCAGCCTCGACAAGTACCTCTACGGCGGCAGCAAGGAGAAGCCGGCGCTGGACTGGGCGCAGAGGTTCCGGATCATCAAGGGCGTCGCGTCGGGGCTGCTGTACATCCACGAGGACTTCGAGCAGGTGATCATCCACCGGGACATCAAGGCCAGCAACGTGCTCCTCGACGCCGACATGAACGGGCGGCTGGGCGACTTCGGCCTGGCGCGGCTGTACGACCACGGCGCCGACCCGCAGACGACGCACGTGGTGGGCACCATGGGGTACCTGGCCCCGGAGCTGGCGCGGACGGGGAAGGCGTCCCCTCTCACCGACGTGTTCGCCTTCGGTGCCTTCATCCTCGAGGTGGCCTGCGGCCGGAGGCCCGTGGAGCAGGCCATGAACGACAGCCGGCTCATGCTGGTCGACTGGGTGCTCGAGCACTGGCAGAAGGAGGCGCTCCTCGAGGTGGTCGACGCGAGGCTCGACGGCAACTACGATGCCGGCGAGGTGGTCCTGGCGCTGAAGCTGGGGTTGATGTGCTCGCATCCCATGCCCGGCGCGAGGCCTAGCATGCGGCAGGTGATGCAGTACCTGGAAGGTGACATGCCGATCCCCGAGCTGACGCCCACGCAGATGAGCTTCAGTATGCTGGCCCTGATGCAGAGCCAAGGGTTTGACTCCTTCGTCTTGTGGGCGGCGTCGGATCCGTCGTCGGCCACGAACACGATGATGACCATGGGCACAATCAGTGGGCTCTCCGGAGGGAGATGACATAAATAATTTTGGGGTCGGACTATCTCTCATCTAGGTGTGAGATAATATCTCACATCTAAATTGTGACATCAGCAGCCAGCATACCATGTCGTTATATTATTTGTTTGTTTGTTTGTTTTTTGAACCGGCATTTATTTGTTTGTTTGTTTATTTGGACCGGCGTGCCGCACAGGCATTGTCATGCGACTCCAGCAGCTGACTTGACCGCGACAAAAAATAACAACGCATTGCGCGCCTATGAATCGAACACCCGACCAAACAGTAGGTAACACCAGCTCTTACCACCACAGCCGCAAGCTACTATTGCTGATTAGGACGCGGGAAAATTTGATAACAGCATAGTACAGCGGGAGATTATATGACATTCTTGATATATATTTTTTTCGAATTGTAAAAAAAAATAGAACATCAATTACTTTTTTAAAACACAACCATTTAAAAATTTAAAACAGTCTTTTTAAAATGTGAATAAACTTTGTAATTTTGATCATTTTTAAAAAATATGAACAATACAGGCCCCAGACAGTTTTAAAGTGTGGCCACTTTTGAATATAACAAACAATTTATGGAAACAAAAATAAATTTAGTTTATTTTCAATGTTAATCATAAATTTTTAATAAAACTATATGTTGGTACCGTTTAAAAAATATTGACATTTGAACAAATTCATGCATTTCAAAAGAATGTTTGTGATGTTTAAAAAATGTATTATACGATGGAAAAAAGGTTTTGTAACATTCGGAGGAATGTTCATGATTTTTTAAGCAAACTTCACATTTTAAAAAATCACAAAATTCTATAGAAAATGTTTATGCAATGTAAAAAACTGTTTGTGTAATTTTTTTTAAAAGATACCATTTAAAAAATGTTCACCTGGAGTTTGAAAATAAATGTTTAGCATCTATTATAAAAAAAATGCTTGGGCCTGTATTTGAATAAGTATTCATCATGTATTTTAAAAATGTTCTACGTGTCTTATAAAATGTTTCCTGTGTAAACAAAAAAAATATAATGTGTATCATAAAAATTGATATGTATTTGAGAAAAAAATACAGCTAGATAGGGGTACTGGGTTGGGGAACGAGTTGGTGTCGAGAGTGGTCGAGAGTGGACATGCAACTGTGTCGGGCATGAGTTGTATGTTCGGGTTCGACATGCAACTGGGTCGGGTAGGTTGTGTGTTGGGTTGGACATGCAACTAAATAGGGGTTGGGGGCAACTTGCGTGTTTGTGTTGGACATGCAACTAGGTCATCCGAGTTGCAATTTAGTTTGGACATGCAACTAGATAGGAATGGGGAGCAACTTGCGTGTCGAGGGTGGACATGCAACTATGTCAGTGGGTTGTGTGTTTTGATTGAACTTGCAACTATTAAAAAAATGGGTTGGGCCCTACAAGTACAAAGACTTTAGTTGCGAGTCGAGGGTGGACATGCAACTAGGTCAGTGGGTTGTGTGTTTTGATTGAACTTGCAACTACTGCAACTAGGTCAGTGGGTTGTGTGTTTTGATTGAACTTGCAACTACTAAAAAAATGGGTTGGTCCCTAGAAGTACAAAGACTTTAGTTGCGAGTCGAGTGTGAACTTGCACACGGGGAAACTACAAGTACAGAGAGCCTAGTTGCGAGTCGAGTGTGAACTTGCACATGGGGAAACTATAAGTACAGATAGCCCAGTTGCGAGTCGAGGGCGGAGTTGCAACTGTGAAACTACGACTACAAAAAGCCTCAGTTCCATGTCGGGAGTGGATTTGCAACTAGGTCAACAACGTGTACCAAAAACTCCAGTTGTGAGTCAAGGGTGGATTTGCAACAATGAAAGCTAAAGGTACAAATCCTAGTTGTCAGCCGATGGTGGACTTGCAACTGGAACAACTACAACTATAAAAAAGAAACCCCCGAGTTGCGAGTCGAGGTGGACTTGTAAGTATGACAACTACAACTACAAACCCCAAGTCGTCACCAACTATTGACCGCAACTAGGGCAACTACAAAAAACAACCTCCCGAGTTGCAAGTACATGGTTGACTTGCAATTGGGGCGATTACAAACTACATCGCTCAAGTTGCAAGTCGAGGGTGGACTTGCAACTAGTGTGAAAACAAACAACACCCTTCCTGAGTTCCGAGCACATGGTTGACTTGCAACTGGGGTGATTACAAACTACATCTCTCGAGTTGCAAGTCGGGGGTGGACTTGCAACAAGGGTGAAAACAAAACAACACCCTCCCGAGTTGCAGACGAGGGTAGGCTTGCAACTGGGCCGATAGAAATCCCTATTTGCAGGTTGAGGGTCTAATTGCAACTACTATGAAACATGAACAAAAAACAACACCCCCTCCCCCCCCCCCCGAGTTCCGAGTCGAGGATGGACTTGCAACTAGGGCAACTACAAAACCACACCCTCCCGAGTTGCGAGTACACGATTGACTTGCAATTGGGGCGATTACAAACTACATCCCTCGAGTTCGAAGTTGGGGGTGGACTTGCAATTGGGGTGAAAACAAACAACAAACAACACTCTCCCGAGTTGCGAGTACATGGTTGACTTGCAATCGGGCGACATAAACAACATCCCTCGAGTTGCAAGTTAGGGGTGGACTTGCAACTAGGGTGAAAACAAAACAACACCCTCCCGAGTTTCAGGTCGAGGGTGGACTTGCAATTGGGCCGACAGAAGCTCCTAGTTTCAGGTCGAGGGTCTAATTGCAACTACTATGAAACAAGAACAAAAAACACCCTCCGAGTTGCGAGTCGAGGGGTGGACCTGCAACTAGGGCAACTACAAAACAACACCCTCCCGAGTTGCAAGTACATGGTTGACTTGCAACTGGGTGATTACAAACTACATCGCTCGAGTTGCAAGTCGGGGTGGACTTGCAACTGGGGTGAAAACAAACAACACCCTCTCCGAGTTGCGAGTACATGGTTGACTTGCAACTGGGGCAATTACAAAATACATCTCTTGGGGGGTGGACTTGCAACTTGGGTGAAAACAAAACAACACCCTCTCGAGCTGCAGGCGAGGGTGGACTTGCAACTAGGCCGATAGAAATCCCTAGTGGTAGGTCGAGAGTCTAATTGCAACTACTATGAAACAAGAACCAAAAAACAACCCCCACCCCCCGAGTTGCGAGTAGAGGGTGGACTTGCAACTAGGGCAACTACAAAACTACACCCTCCCGAGTTGTGAGTAGAATATTGACTTGCAACTATGGCGATTACAACCTACATCCCTCGAGTTGCATTTCGAGGGTGGACTTGCATATGGGGTGAAAACAAACAACAAACAACACCCTCCCGAGTTGCGAGTAGAGGGTGGACTTGCAACTAGGGCAACTACAAAACTACACCCTCCCGAGTTGTGAGTAGAATATTGACTTGCAACTATGGCGATTACAATCTACATCCCTCGAGTTGCATTTCGAGGGTGGACTTGCATATGGGGTGAAAACAAACAACAAACAACACCCTCCCGAAGTTGCGAGTACATGGTCGACTTGCAATCGGCGCGACATAAACTACATCCCTCGAGTTGCAAGTTAGGGGTGGACTTGCAACTAGGGTGAAAACAAAACAACACCCTCCCGAGTTGCAAACGAGGGTGGACTTGCAACTGGGCCGACAGAAATCCCTAGTTGAAGGTCGAGGGTCTAATTGCAACTACTATGAAACAAGAACAAAAAAACAACACCCCCCCTGAGTTGCGAGTCGAGGGTGGACTTGCAACTAGGGCAATAATTACAAAACTACACCCTCCCGAGTTGCGAGTACACGATTGACTTGCAACTAGGGCGATGACAAACTACATCCCTCGAGTTGCAAGTCGGGGGTGGACTTGCAACTAGGGTGAAAACAAATAACAAACAACACCCTCCCGAGTTGCGAGTACATGGTTGACTTGCAATCGGGACGATTACAAACTACATCCATCGAGTTGCAAGTCAGGGGTGGACTTGCAACTGGGGTGAAAACAAAACAACACCCTCCCGAGTTTCAAGTCGAGGGTGATTTGCAATTGGGCCGACAGAAGCCCCTAGTTTCAGCTTCATGGTCTAATTGCATACAAATTATGAAAACTAAATCAACCGGAAAAAAACTTAGATGAGACATCATCAAACATCATCTTGATGCGATTTTGCAATTTATTATAAAAGTTTCAACTGGACAAATGGAGGACAAAAGCCACAACTACACAAAACTGTAATAATAGTTGCGAGTCAAGGGTGGACTTGCAACTGAGATAACTACACAAAACTACGATACAAGTTGTGAGTCGCAAGGGTGGACTTGCAACTAACACAACTATGAAACTACGAGCCTAGTTGCAAGTTTAGGGTGGACTTGTAATCGGGATGAAAAACAAACTGCATGCCTAGTTGTGAGTTATGGATGGGTTTGCAACTAGAATGAAACAAATTACGGGCCTAAATGCGAGTCAAGAGTGAATTTGTAACTGGGACAAGTACCCAAAACTAAAAAAAATAGGAAATAAAAAAAACAAAATAAATAACTGAACCATAGCTCAACGGAAGAAAGAGAGTGAGAGCAACGAGTCATGTTACTCTATACAAAAAATTGAACCCGCACCCAGTGAGAAAAGTTGCTGCCCCGCAAACTGAAAATTGACACAATCCTCGACAAGAATGCGAAGTCGCGAACGCCCAACGCGCGACGTCACATAACCGGCGAACAATGGATGGAAGCCGTGAAACGGTAAACAACGTGACGAAGATCAAAGCACTACATGAAAATTTCAGCAACAAAAGATTGTACATTTGAAAATTTAGATGAGACGATATTGCTAATCTCGTCGCGATGAGTCACAACCTATGGAGGATCGTATACTCACACTTACGCAAACATGGAAGACAATGAGAAAAATGACCACCAATACGACACGAAAAACCGGCCCGACAATGCAAACACCAGCACGACCCAAGGTACATGCATGTGATCAATACATTTTTGCACGAAACATACATGTTTGATCAAGTGGTGAACAACTTAGTGGTAAAATCATCTAGATGCGAATTAGCAAATCCAAAAAAAATATATGACAATAATGATATTTAAAATAAAAGTAAAAAGCAAAAACAAACAAAAAATACGCGTGGCATTTTCTTTTCTTTTTCTTCAATTTTCACCTCTTGGGGTAAGATAACAAATAAGGAAAAAATTAAAATGGAAAAAATGCAACTAATAGTGTGCTGCAGGGTGTGTTTGCTCAATTATAGCCCATGCATGCAGCTACAAATCGCAAGAAAATCGGTCACATCCCCAAAACGATGTGAAAAAAAATAGACGTTCAATGAAGTCCCATGGGCCGATACATGAAACAAGCTAGTACAGGTGCAGTCCGTGCAAGAACTACAACAAGAAACAAAACGCACTATGCTGAGAGAAGAGAACAGATCTTAAAGGGCTTTCATCCTATGATGATAGAGTTAGATATGAGGTAACTACTTCACATCTAGCAAAAGACAACAACAAGCGACATAGCCTGCCTCTTCCACTTCTACAACGCAAACCAGATAAAAAGTGGGCCACAAAAGCGCAAGCAAAAACAAAGTCCAACAAAAAAACAGACATGCACCATGAACGGTTCAACAAAAGTGGACGTAATGTAACAAGAGACACAGAAATACATTAGCCGCTGATGCGAGATCAAGAATTTGCGTGAAAATTACACCAATATGATCCCAACAGAAAACTACTTAGCAAGAGGCCCTTAACAAAAAGCCTTGATTATTTGTACAACGGTCATGCAACCAACAAAGAAAAAAAGAGCCCAAAGAGTCACATCACATGCAGCAGACATGGGTTATCTTCTCAAAAGAAAAAAAAGCAGACATGGGCTAAGGCCCTCACGCATGACACGAACGAACACAAGGTGCAATCGACAAACACGACAAGCGCGGCCTGGGGATCAAGACGTTTACACGATTTTTTCAGCAATTAGATCGTGTGGTGTAGAACTTAGATGTGAGATACTATTTCACATCTGAAATGAAATAAGAAACTGTTGAAACAGATGAAGATTTTTGAATTGGTGATGCTTTCCATGCTTTTTATTTTTCCATTTTTTCTTTTTTTTTTTTTAATCTCTTTCTTTCACATGAGAGAGCACTTGGAGGAAGACGAAGGACATGGTGGTCGTCTTCCTCCAAGTGCTCTCATGCCCAATGTATCCCCCAATCCCCAATGGCAATTTGCTAGTACCTTCCATCTCCCTCACCACCACGGACGAGACTTGAATGCTCCCTTCCCATGCTTCCATCCGTGCTCCCACGTACGTGGCTTGATTTGATTGGAAGAAAATAAGACCCGGCCTCACCCCCTGAAAATCAGGAAGGAGATGATTAGATTAAAAAAGAAAAAGAAAAAAAGGACAGCCGTAGGATGAAGTGGGAGCACAGATAGAAGCATGGGAAGGGAGCATGCAAGCCGGATCCCACCACCACCACCTCTCTTGCTCGATGCAGTGCGCTCCCTTTCCCGTGCATGACGTTTTCTCCAAAACCATCAGGAATTCAGGATTTTAATTGACCTCCTTCCATCTTTTGCTTGTCATCGCCGGTCAAAAAAAAAAGCTCCTTTTATAGCGGGTGCGCTAGCAGTTGCTGGGTAGAAAATTTGGAAGGAGAACAGCCGCCCAGCCCACAAGCCCAGTTTACTCCAACCAATACGCCGACCCAGCCCGCCAAGAGTCCACCGCGACCATCTCTTCAGAAAAAAAACCCCTCATAAAAAAACGCTTCCGAAACCAAACCCTAACCCTCGCCACCTCAATCTACAGTCCCTTCCGCGCCTCCGCCCTGCACCGCAGCACGCCGTCGCCCCCTCCACGCCTTCCGCGCGGAACGCCTCCCTTCTCCGCTAGATCCGAGCCTGCTCCGCTCCGCCGCCGCGACTCAAGGCAAGGTAAAATCGACCCGATCGAATTTCTCTCCGAGTTAGCATTGCATCCCGGCGGTCAGCGCTATCGACGCAGCCGCCTCGTCGTTCGCCAACACGCCGCCATGTCCCAGCCCTAGCCGCCGACGAGAGGACGGGCGCCACCCCGACTCCGTGGGATATCGCAGACTGTACGCTTAGCCGACGTATCGTGTTTGGTCGCGGCCCCTTGCGATTCCTCAATCCAGTTGGTTTATGTTTAGGTTAAACCGTGTTGTTTGTCTTGAGGTTGATTGATTCATCTGAATCAGTCCGTAAGCATGGTTCTGCTATTCCGTTATTGTCAAAAAACTGTGTGTTCTGAGGATATAAGTTATTCAATTCTGCCAACCTGTGGTTCAATTAAACTCCGTGTGCTTTCTTATGTAGTTTGTTCTGGTTATAATTCTTTCTCTACCTGTATTTGCAGAGCTTTGAATCTAGCTGAAGGAAAACAAACAGACAATAGCCATGGCGTCTCGTTTTTGGGGACAGGTACTTAGTCACTGACTCCAATTCTTTGGTGCATCCTTACAGTAACTACTATGTATAAAGTTCGTCCTCGTCAAATGCAGTAATACCTTTTATCTTTGTTCTGTTGTACCCAATATATCAGGGAGACAGTGACTCCGAGGAGGAGGTGGACGATGTTGAGTCAGAACAAGGGAGCGATAGTGAAAAATCAGAAGCTGGTGATGGGGGTCGTGATGGGTCCAAGAACCGCTATTTGAATTCAGATGACAGTGACGACTCTGATACTGAGAGCCATCGTGTGATTCGCTCGTTGAAGGACAAGCGCAATGACGAGATGAAAGCTACTGCCGACCAGATGCGCAATGCAATGAAGATCAATGACTGGATTAGCTTGCAAGAGAGTTTTGACAAGCTCAATAAGCAGCTCGAGAAGGTTGTTCGTGTCAACGAATCTACCAAAATTCCAAATAGGTACATCACAACTCTGGTACTACTAGAGGACTTCCTTGCTGAGGCTCTTGCAAACAAGGAAGCCAAGGCGAAGATGAGCAGCAGCAACTCCAAGGCACTCAATGCAGTGAGACAAAAACTTAAGAAGAACAATAAGCAGTATGAAGACCTGATCCAGAAGTGCAGAGATAATCCAGAGAGTTTTGAAGATCACATTGCAGATGACAAGGTTTCGGATGATGATAGTGGTGATGATGGTAGTGACATAGATATTGTGGATCCTGAACCAGATCCAGATGACAGTAGCGACGACAATAAGAGTAATCTGGGTGGAGCCTGGGAAAAGAAGTTGAGCAAGAAAGATAAGATTATGGACAAACAGTTCTTGAAAGACCCCAGTGAGATTACATGGGATATTGTTGATAAAAAGCTTAAGGAGATTGTGGCGTCGAGGGGTAAGAAGGGCACTGGGAGAATTGAGCGTGTGGAGCAGCTAACATTTTTGACTCGTGTGGCAAAAACCCCTGCCCAGAAGCTTGAAATTCTTTTTCATGTGATTTCTTCTCAGTTTGATGTCAATCCTAGCTTACTTGGTCATATGCCGACCAACGTGTGGAAGAAGTGTGTTGATAATATGCTTCTTGTGCTTGATATACTGCAACAATATCCTAATATTGTTGTAGACACCTCAGTGGAGCCTGATGAGAAGGAAACTCAGATGGGTGCTGACTACGATGGAACGATCCATGTTACAGGTGACCTTGTTGCGTTTCTGGAGAGAATTGACTCTGAATTTTTCAAGAGCTTACAGTGCAGCGACCCATATACAAAAGATTATGTTCAGAGGCTTAGAGACGAACCCTTGTTTTTGGTGGTTGCACAGAATGTCCAAGATTACCAAGAAAGAGTTCAGAACTTTAAGGCTGCTGCGAAGGTTGCACTGCGTCGTGTTGAACTAGTCTACTACAAACCTCAAGAAGTGTATGATGCAATGAGGAAACTGGCTGAGCAGACCGAACTTAGCATGGATGATGGATATACTGAGGCTGGTGAGGAGCATCAAGAAGCTGATGACAATAGGGGACCACCACCATTTGTTGTGATTCCAGAGGTTGTGCCTAGGAAGCCTACTTTCCCACCAAGCAACAGAGCTTTGATGGATGATCTGATGTCTCTGATTTACAAGTATGGAGATGAAAGGACCAAAGCCCGAGCAATGCTGTGTCAGATATATCACTATGCAATCTCTGATGAATTTTCAGTGGCTCGTGACTTGATCTTAATGAGTCGTTTACAGGATGGGGTTCAACTTATGGACATATCATCACAGATTTTATACAACAGGGTCATGGCCCAACTGGGGTTATGTGCTTTCAGGGCTGGTTATATTGCTGAAGCTCATGGTTGCCTGTCTGAGCTATATTCATTTGGGAGAGTGAAAGAGTTGCTTGCGCAAGGGGTACAGCAGAGCCGATACCATGACAAAACTCCTGAACAGGTGAACTTCCTACCCCCAGAACACACACTTTCTTTGTCCCTTATTTGGGTAGCCACACACTGGTCAGTATGTTGTCACCTAGTCCTGCATAAAACATTCATAGTTGGAAAAGTGCCACCATTGAGTTATTTCTGTACTAGAACAAGTCTGTTTACAGAATTCCTTGATAGACTTTCTATTCGTGCATTCATTTGTTATTTCATTACTTGCTACTCGTTCTTTTTGAATTTTCAAATACTTGAATCCTGATTTTACTTGAAATAACTCTGATGTTTCATCCATATTGAAAAGGTTATCAACTCTTATTCTAAGTATTTCCATAACTGATATATCCGCTCCAATTCTTGGGTTTAGCTACAGGATTTAATATATAAAGCTGTGCTCAGAAGATATACTATGTACAAATATTTTTGGAACACTATGTAGTTACTTTTGCGCTAGTGGTCATCACTTCTCACACTATCGTTATTCTTACTCTTGCAGGAAAGACTTGAGAGGAGAAGGATGATGCCTTACCATATGCATATAAATCTTGAACTTTTGGAAGCCACACACTTGGTTTGTGCTATGCTAATTGAGGTCCCCAACATGGCTGCCAGTGCTTTCGATAAGCGGAGGCCTATGAGCAAAACATTCCGCAGGCTTCTTGAAATTAGTGAGAGGCAGACTTTTGTTGGTCCTCCGGAGACTGTGAGGGACCATGTATTGGCTGCCACAAGAGCCCTCGGTAAGGGGGACTACGAGAAGGCTTTCAGTGTCATCAGTTCACTCGATACCTGGAAGCTTTTGAGGAACAAGGAGCATATTCTTGAAATGGTGAAGCTTAAGATCAAGGAAGAGGCTCTCAGAACCTATCTGTTTTCATACTCATCTTGCTACGAGTCCCTGAGCCTTGACCAGCTCACTACAATGTTTGACCTCAGTGAGAAACAGGCTCACAGCATTATTAGCAAGATGATGATGCATGAGGAGCTTCATGCAAGCTGGGACCAACCAACGAATTGCATCATTTTCCAGAACGTGGATCAAACTAGGCTGCAGGGACTACTCTTCCAGATGGCGGATAGGCTCTCTGTCCTTGTGGAGAGCAATGAGAGGGCGTATGAGGCTAGGACTGGTGGCGCCCTTGAGGGTGCACCGCCCAGGCGCAGGGGTGGTGATGGTCAAGACTCGTACGGTTTGGGCAAGTGGCAGGAGAACTTTGTATCATCACAAGGGCGGCGAGGCGGTGGGAGGTCAGGCTATGCTGGCCGAACTGGAGGCTCTGGCCGTGGTGGTGGCTACCAAAACGACAGGTTCCAAAACGACAGGAGTGGCCAGGGATCCCGTGGAGGCTATGGTGGTGGCGGTTCACGGTTCCATGATGGAAGGGCTCGCACGCAGTCCGGTATGTCATCTAGAGGGGATGGGGGTGCACGCTTGGTGAGCCTGAGCAGGTAGAGATTAGAAGGAGCATACATACAGTAGACATTCAAAATTAGTTTTGAAGTACTCCATTTTTTAGAAGAAAGAAGTTTTGAGGCACTGGTTTTCTTCCATAATTTAGAAATCTTCAGCCGTTCTGGACCTGTCAGGAAACTCAAACTGAGTTTTCTGATCCAAATCTGTTTGCTATTTTTTCTTGGTAGCTTTTGATCTAAATCTGCCAGGAACTCAGACTGAGTTATCTGGTTTGTGTTGTGGGAGTAGTGTCCATGTGGACACTCCTACATTTGACAAGAAAGGTTTATACCATGCAGACTGTTCTTTATATGGGTCGACCCATGGCTTCTCAAATTGGCCTTGGGGCCACAGGGGCCGGGTCCAAGGCCAGGTCCGGGTCGGCCCGTTCCCATCGTGACATGCAGTGTTCCTTGTTGAAATTTGTGTTATCTGGTGTAGCTGATTTTATTGCGATTTTTGTTGTAGGGCTGGAAGTCCTAGTTGAGAACTCTTGTTTTGGTTGTACTTGCAATTTCCATAAGTGTGACACGCTGAAATGTACGATAAAAATTCCTGACCGCTCACAGCCCCCAAGCCCAGAAGCCCTCCATAACTACTCTCCGCCTTGGCATATTCACTGCCAGTGTCCGACTCCCTAGTCTTGGTACCGAGCTGAGACCTTTCTTTTATCGTCTGCGTGGCTTTAGGTCGATTTCTGATTTCCAGTGGCGAGCCGTCGAAGCAGGTTCCGTACTTTAGTTCTTTCGCCTTCGTTCATTTTTTTGAAAAATCATGAAAAAATATTGTAAAAGTGAATACTTTTTTGATAATAATTTTTGGAAAACGTGAACTTTTCTAAAATCACAATCATTTTTAAAAATTGTGAACATTTTTTAAACAGTTAACATTTTTCGAAATTAATATTTTTATGGAAATTTCAAACATGTTTTGAAAATCATGGAACGTTACTTCAAACTGTATTTCGTTTTTTTAAATAAGCATTTTTTAAAACAACAAGTTTTTAAAAAATTCCAAACATTCTTTAAAAAAAAGCAGGTTGGTTAAAATTATGATATTTTAGAAAAATGCAAACTTTTTCAAAATTCTGAACATTATTTTATACTAGCAAATATGTCCGTGAGTTGCAACGGGAGACAAAAACATCATATGCCACAACCAATACGCATGGATCAAGACCTCCTTCCATGGGTCCTTCTTATTATCCTTCTTTTCGCCCTCATCAACCGTGGTCGCAGTGGTCACTGAACATGGTCATTCTCAAGGCGATGCGTCTGACACACTTGTGACTCAATTGTGCTACCATAAGAGAATGTTTAAAACTTCAAATAATCTCGTCGAGTTGTATGGACCATGTTAGCGATGAAAATCCAATGTGTAGGACGGGACTAACACCCGTGGTAAGTAATGCTTAATTATTTTCTCATAATTCTGGAATCTACTTCATCCCTCCTGGATTATTGGGTCAACCTCATAAATCTCGACAGTTAAAGGTAGGATTAAATTTAGGGGCCAATCTCAAGGCGATGAGCGCGTCCATCACACGACACACTTGTGACTGAATTGTGCTAGCACAGGAGAATGTTTAAAACTTCAAATAATCTCGTCGAGTTGTATGAACCATGCTAGGGATGAAAATCCTATCTGTACGACGGATGAATTTTTGGAAAAACAGTAACACCTATGGTAAGTAATGCTTAATTACTTTTGATAATTCTGAAATCTACTTCATCCCTTCTGTTTTGTTGGGTCAATCCCATAAATCCCAGGCTCCCAACAATTAAGGTATGGGTGAATTTAGGGACCCCGGTGATTAAAAAAATGTGGATAGAATGTCATGCCCAAAACTGTAACATGCTTGTTTTTTTTTTCAGATAAAAACACGCTTGATTTTTCGCTTGATGGGGTCAAATGCCCATAAAATTTTCACATGCCCACTTATTTAGCATACTTTCTTACAATTTGCTCTCTCTCCTAATCTCCTTGCTGGTCGAAATCTTTCCCAGTCTCTCATCTATTCCCTTCCTGTTTCTTGAAGGTCCCTCCTCGCTCGCCCATTAATTTCCCAGACTGTTATTAGGAGCCAGATTAATCATATTCTCTCGTTAGAAATTCCTTTCCTTCTGTAATTAATTCCTCCCAGCGGCGTGGCTGGATGCATCAGTTGAAATATCTCTAAATTTCTTTTTTCCTTCGCTTCGAGGGTCCCTCTCGCTCTCCCATTCTTCAATGCATCCTTGGATTATGCACGATGCATGCATGATCTGTCTAGTAGCCCCACATAGAATCCATTCCTTCCATAGTTCTATTCCTTCCTTATTTTCTTTGTCACCTCATCTATCAACGGGCCTGTTCGCTCGGTTGGCTTGGTTTTGACGAACGAAACTGACGGGAGGAACACCAGATGGGTGAAATTAACGAACGAAAATTAGGGAGGAAAAAGAAAAAATAAACTAAAAAAGAAAAGGAAAAAGGGACAAGCTAGAATCAAACCTAGGCCTCCTTGGTTGGAAGGGTGAGGCTCCGACCAGGGTCGCTGGCTTTTAATAAACCATAGTGCGGTGCAGCGAAAAAAAAGAATAGTTTTCTCCGCACTTAATGGGCGGCATAGTGGGTAATTTGTGTCAATTTTCGGGGTAATTTAGGTGACGTACCACCAGAAGCAATAGCTGCTTTATTATGAAAAAAAAGGCATTTTATTGTAAACAGGAACATCTTTTGAAAATTCGAGCAACTATCGAGATTTCTGAATATTTATAAAAATCGTACACTTTTAATAGAAAAATAGGGACAAATTCTGAAACACGGACATTTTTGAAATTTATGATTTTTTTTGGAAAAGTAAAATTAAACTTGAAAATAAGAAACCAAAGAAATCCAGAAAAAGAAGCAATGAAAGCAAAAAAAGTGTCAGAAAGCTTGTAGAAGGTTCCCAAAACAAATTTTAACCTTCTAGGTTCCAAAACTAGAAGCAGAACCCACATGCTTGTAGAAGGTTCCCGAAACAGCCTACCACTAAAATGGGCAGGCCCATATTTCGCTGGTGCGCTCGTTCCTGTTCAATGATTTTTCAGTAATTATTCAACGCGTATTCAAAAATTGTTCAACACATATATTCATAATTTTTCAAAAATGTTCATCATATATTAAAAAAATTCTTCCTTAACAAAAAATTATTTTTGTATTATTTAAAATGTTCAACATATATTAAGAAAATGTCTAACTGATATTACAAATGTTCAGTGTGTATCTTTTTGATTTTTTTCAAAAGGATACGAAACTTATACTATCGCGCCTCCACTCTATCACTATAACTCACCAGTTCGATCAGTTAGTAGCACTCGTTCACGAGAGGGAGGTCGCGAGCTCTTGCTCGCACATGACTTTTCGGTTATTTCTTTTACTTGTCTAGAGCTCGTTTACCCCATAATGGGCCGGCCCATTCGCTCTGCCTTCAGCGAAAGCTCCACCATTTGCCGCTTGCGGGTGGCAAATAGGAGCTCTCACTGCACGCCTGTCCTGGATAGCCCCACGAGCATGCTACTTGTTTCATTGGTGGTGAGAGGAAATGCTTCTCTTGTCTATTTCAGGGCCGGTCCTGAGATTTTTGGGGCCGGGGGCGAAACAAAAACTCGGGGCCCTCTAATATAACAACAATAATCAGTGTTACCAATGAAGTTTTCTATCAGATAAGGTTACACGTATTACCTTAAAAATTTCTTCTAATTCTCAATGCTAAGTCTCTTATGACAGGGTTGATGTCAGTTTCATACATTCATTTCTTTCTGAACTACCAGTATTACTCTTGAAAATTTTGTAAATAGCTTATCTCCATGATTGTATCATAGTTAGTGGTAAAGCTAGAAACAAAACATGACTGACTTATAGCATGCGAAAAGTTCTCTAATTGCAACAAAAATGTTATAATATAAATTATATATTTGGCACTAACATACTTATTATATAGTCCACTAGAGAACCAAAAATAGCCAAGGTTTAAGGTATGAAGGCAAATTCATAAATAAATAGTATACCCGGATCTTGTTAAGTCCTCTCAATGGTTTTAGGTGATTTGATTATGCAATCATTGTAACCGTGAAGCACGGCAAAATGATGTTCTCTTCATTCTTTGTAAAGATGACTCCCTTAATGCAACAAGGGGACGCTTTGGCATAACTACCGTCCAAGATAATGACTGAATCATTAGAATACTAGTCATCTTGGTACATGCGCATTCATCCCAGGGTAGGAAAATTAGAAAACAACAAACCTCTTCCGGGTAGATGGTGGCATGATCGACGGAAGCATGTGCAGGCTGCAGACGAGAGGAGCAGCTGATTGTTGATTATAGCAGTGGATCGCAGACTGAGGGAAGCCGGACGGGGGCATGTACTCGTGTGATTACAGCAGGTCGATCGATGACCTTCATTGTGCGCGGGCACCATGTGAGATTGTTGGCGGCGTGCGATAGGAACCTGGGATTAGGGCTTTTGGAAAATAGGGACCGTGGAGATTAGACGATCTTTACATTCCCTACTTACAACTATGAGCGCAGTATACATGGAGATACAGATACGATCTCGGCCGTGCGCTCGTGCGTCTAACTCTCAGGACAATCGATCGATCGATCGATCGGCTGTGCCCTCGCGGCCTCGCCAGTACGAAGCTCATGGCCTGGCCTGCGTACTTGTTCGGGAGGGGCCCCCTCGATGTCGGGGGCCCGGGGCGGCCGCCCCCCTGCCCCCCTCAAGGCCGGCCCTGGTCTGTTTGTTTCTACCATTGTAGTTAGTCGCGACATGTTATAAAATACTCCCTCTGTAAATTAATATAAGAGCGTTTAGATAACTAAAAATAGTTATTTAAATGCTCTTATATTAGTTTAGGAGGGAGTATATGAGAACTAACATGTGATTACATGGACAACCCCCAAGCTTGCAAGATGATGTGCCAAACTGTGCGTGCGAAAACACAAGTCAGTAGGATATGACCAATGCACTCGGGCATTTGATCATAAAGGGGGCACGCCACCTGATGTGGAAGGCCCCTCCTGGCCAACCAATCTGAAGTCCAACATCTATTAGGAACGCAAGCCAGGCAAAGAACTTGCACTTCAAGGGTGCCGAGAGTCCCAGATCAACGTTGCCGCAAGATTATGCTGGATACATTTTACCAATGACCACTGGCTATTATTTTTCTTGATAATTATCAGATATAAGATGCCATTTTGGTGCATTTTCCTGAAAAAAATGTGAACATGCCATCGTCCCCTACCACACACCCACAAGGTACATACACCAACGAGTACTACACATCACTTCGGGCCAGTCCCTCCTGAAACCCAACTGTGGTAGCCAATGAGGCGACGCCGAATCCGTAACCACATCATCAATCACGCTGTCCATTTCAGATGCGACAACCACATTGTAAGGAGTATGCATTTTTGAGTGAGCGCTTTATTTTTATTTATTTTTAAATATGCACATGCATGAGTATCATATATTGAAAAAAGAGCGGGTGAAGAGACCCACCCATGGTTTTCCAAAGTGGGCATCAAGCCCGAAGGTAAAACAACTACTCATTTACTCCCCACCTATACAAGCTCTCAAGCCTATCTCGCACTCCACCGAACAGACCTACTGACTGCCAACTCCTCCCTTCCTCTCGTACCCTAGTGATAATTAACCCTACAGAAGGGTATGGACGAGCGAATATAACGTCATTCCGGTGCTTCCACAAATGCCAAGCAAGTAAGATCAGGAGGGTATGGAAGTCATTCGAAGACATGTAGGCAAACACCTCGACTTCATGCACCACAACAGCAACAAATCGTTGCTCGTCAGCATCCACTCTGCATTCCCCCAAGCTTATAAGATGATGTGCCAAATTGTGCATGCGAAAACACAAGTCAGGCATTTGATCGCAATGGGGGCACACCGCCTGATGTGGAAGATCCCTCCCGGTGAACCAATCCGAGGTTGAACATCTATGACAGAACGCAAGCTAGGCAACGAACTTGCACTTCAAAGGTGCCGAGAGTCCTAGATCACCGTTCCACAAGATCATGCCATCAGCCGACACATCGCGATGCATAGGCCAATCACCACAAGTAGTCACCCAAAGCCTCCCATGCCCATCGCACCTCATCTTGTTGAAGGAAATATGCCCTAGAGGCAATAATAAAGTTGTTATTTATATTTCCTTATTTCATGATAAATGTTTATTATTCATGCTAGAATTGTATTAACCGGAAACTTAGCACATGTGTGAATACATAGACAAAACATAGTGTCCCTAGTATGCCTCTACTTGACTAGCTCGTTAATCAAAGATGGTTATGTTTCCTAACCATAGACATGTGTTGTCATTTGATGAACAGGATCAGATCATAGGACAATGATGTGATGGACAAGACCCATCCATTAGCTTAGCATTATGATCGTTACAGTTTCATTGCTACTGCTTTATTCATGACTTATACATGTTCCTCAGAATATGAGATTATGCAACTCCCGAATACCGGAGGAATACCTTATGTGCTATCAAACGTCACAACGTAACTGGGTGATTATAAAGATGATCTACAGGTGTCTTCGACGGTGTTTGTTGGGTTGGCATAGATCGAGATTAGGATTTGTCACTCCGTGTTTCGTAGAGGTATCTCTAGGCCCTCTCGGTAGTGCTCATCACTATAAGCCTTGCAAGCAATGTGACTAATGATTTAGTTGCAGGATGAAGTATTACAGAACGAGTAAAGAGACTTGCCGGTAACGAGATTGAACTAGGTGTGATGATATCGACGATCAAATCTCGGGCAAGTAACATACAGATGACAAAGGGAACAACGTATGTTGTTATGCGGTTTGACCAATAAAAATCTTCATAAAATATGTAGGAGCCAATATGACCATCCAAGTTCCGCTATTGGTTATTGATCAGAGATGTGTCTCGATCATGTCTACATAGTTCTCGAACCCGTAGGGTCCGCACGCTTAACGTTCGATGATGATTTGTATTATGAGTTTTGTGTTTTTGATGACCGAAGTTTGTTCGGAGTCCCGGATGAGATAATGGACGTGACAAGGAGTCTCAAAGTGGTTGAGACATAAGGATTGATATATTGGAAGGTTATGTTCAGACATTGGAAAGGTTCGGGCATTTTTCAGAGTACTGGGAGGTTACCGGAACCCCTCGGGGGATTAATGGGCCTTCATGGGCCTTAGTGGAAAAGAGGAGGCAGCGGCCAGGTGGAGGCGCGCCCCCCCCCCCTAGCCCAAACCAAATTGGACTAGGGGAGGGGGCACGGCTCCCCCTTTCCTCTTTCTCCTACATCTCTTTCCCTCTCTCTCCCTCTTGGAAAAGGAAGGAGACTCCAACTAGGATTGGGAATCCTAGTTGGACCGCCCCTATAGGCGCGCCCCTCCTCGGCTGGCCTCCTCCTCCTTCCTCCTTTATATACGGGGGCAAGGGGCACCCCAAAGCATAACAGTTACTCTCTTAGCTGTGGGCGGTGCCCCCCTCCACAGTTTAACACCTTGGTCATATCGTCGTAGTTCTTAGGCGAAGCCCTACACTGGTAACATCATCAACACCATCGCCACACCGTTGTGCTGACAGAACTCTCCCTCGTCCTCAAATGGATCAAGAGCTCGAGGGACGTCATCGTGCTGAACGTGTGCTGAACGCGAAGGTGTCGTACGTTCGGTACTTGTATCGGTTGGATCATGAAGACGTTCGACTACATCATCCGCGTTATTAAACGCTTCCGCATTCGGTCTATGAGGGTACGTGGACACACTCTCCTGTCTCGTTGCTGTGCATCTCCTAGATAGATCTTGCATGATCGTAGGAAACTTTGAATCACTACGTTTCCCAATAGTGGCATCCGAGCCAGGTCTATGCGTAGATGTTTTATGCACGAGTAGAACACAAAGAGTGGTGGGCGATAATAATTGGCTGGCAGTATTTTTGGGAAACTTTGAATTACTACATTTACCACCAACGTCTTACTTTGATTCGGCGATATTGTTGGATGAAGCGGCTCGAACCGACATTACATGACCGCGTTCATGAGACTGGTTCTACCGACGTGCTTTTGCACATAGGTGGCTGGCGGGCGTCTGTTTCTCCAACTTTAGTTGAGTCATGTTTGACTACGGCCGGTCCTTGTTGAAGGTTAAAACAGCACACTTGACAAAAACGTTGTGGTTTTGATGCGTAGGTAAGAACGGTTCATGCTAGAAGCCCATAGCAGCCACTTAAAACTTGCAACAACAAAGTAGAGGACGTGTAACTTATTTTTGCAGGGCTTGTTGTGATGTGATATGGTCAAGACATGACGTGATATAAATTGTTGTATGAGATGATCATGTTTTGTAACAGAGTTATTGGCAACTGGCAGAAGCCATATGGTTGTCGCTTTATTGTATGAAATTCAATCGCCATGTAATTGCTTTACTTTATCACTAAGCGGTAGCGATAGTCGTAGTAGCAATAGTTGGTGAGACGATAACGATGCTACGATGGAGATCAAGGTGTTAAGCCGGTGACGATGGAGATCATGACAATGCTTCGGCGATGGAGATCATGGAGATAAGATGATGATGGCCATATCATGTCACATATTTCGATTGCATGTGATGTTATATTTTATGCATCTTATTTTGCTTAGTACGGCGGTAGCATTATAAGATGATCCTTCACTAAATTTCAAGGTATAAGTGTTCTCCCTGAGTATGCACCGTTGCTACAGTTCGTCGTGCCGAGACACCACGTGATGATCGGGTGTGATACGCTCTAGGTTCACATACAACGGGTGCAAGCAAGTTTTGCACGTGCAGAATACTCGAGTTAAACTTGACGAGCCTAGCATATGCAGATATGGCCTCGAAACACTGAGACCCAACATGAATCATATAGTAGATATGATCAACATAGTGATGTTCACCATTGAAAACTACTCCATCTCACATGATGATCGGACATGGTTTAGTTGATTTGGATCACGTGATCATTTAGATTACTAGAGGGATGTCTATCTAAGTGGGAGTTCCTAAGTAATATGATTAATTGAACTTAAATTTATCATGAACTTAGTCCTGATAGTTTTTGCATGTCTATGTTGTTGTAGATCAATGGCCCATGCTACCGTTCCTTTGAATTTTAATGCGTTCCTAGAGAAAGCTAAGTTGAAAGATGATGGTAGCAATTACACGGACTGGGTCCGTAACTTGAGGATTATCCTCATTGCTGCATAGAAGAATTACCTCCTGGAAGCACCGCTAGGTGTACCACCTGGGCCAGCAACTGCAGACATTATGAATGCCTGGTAGACACGTGTTGATGACTACTCGATAGTTCAGTGTGCCATGATTTACGGCTTAGAATCGGGACTTCAAAGATGTTTTGAACTTCATGGAGCATATGAGATGTTCCAAGAGTTGAAGTTAATGTTTCAAGCAAATGCCCGAGTTGAGAGATATGAAGTATCCAACAACTTCTATAGCTGCAAAATGGAGGAGAATAGTTCTGTCAGTGAACACATACTCAGAATGTCTGGGTACCATAACCACTTGACTCAGCCGGGAGTTAATCATCCTGATGATAGTGTCATTGACAGAGTTCTTCAATCACTGCCACCATGCTATAAAGGCTTCGTGATGAACTATAATATGCAAGGGATGACAAAACGATCCCCGAGCTCTTCGCAATGCTAAAGGCTACGGAGGTAGAAATCAAGAAGGAGCATCAAGCGTTGATGGTCAACAAGACCACTAGTTTCAAGAAAAAGGTCAAAGGGAAGAAGGGGAACTTCAAGAAGAATAGCAAGCAAGTTGCTACTCCCGGAGAAGCCCAAGTCTGGACCTAAGCCTGAAACTGAGTGCTTCTATTGCAAAGGGACTGGTCACTGAAAGCGGAACTACCCCAAGTATTTGGTGGATAAGAAGGATGGCAAAGTGAAAGGTATATTTGATATACATGTTATTGATGTGTACCTTACTAATGCTCGTAGTAGCGCCTGGGTATTTGATATTGGTTTTGTTGCTCATATTTGCAACTTGAAACAGGGTCTATGGATTAAATGAAGATTGGCTAAGGACGAGGTGACGATGCGCGTTGGAAATGGTTCCAAGGTCGATGTGATCGTCGTCGGCACGCTACCTTTACATCTACCTTCGGGATTAGTTTTAGACCTGAATAATTGTTATTTGGTGCCAGCGTTGAGCATGAACATTATATCTGGATCTTGTTTGATACGAGATGGTTATTCATTTAAATCAGAGAATAATGGTTGTTCTATTTATATGATAAATATCTTTTATGGTCATGCACCCTCATTGAGTGGTCTGTTTTTGTTGAATCTCGATCGTGGAGATACACATGTTCATAACATTGAAGACAAAAGATGCAAAGTTGATAATGATAATGCAACTTATTTGTGCCACTGCCGTTTAGGTCATATTGGTGTAAAGTGCATGAAGAAACTCCATGATGATGGGCTTTTGGAATCACTTGATTATGAATCACTTGGTGCTTGCGAACCATGCCTCATGGGCAAGATGACTAAAACTCCGTTCTCTGGAACAATGGAACGAGCTACCGACTTATTGGAAATAAGACATACTGATGTATGTGGTCCAATGAGTGTCGAGGATTGTGGTGGGTATCGTTATTTTCTTACCTTCGCAGATGATTTGAGCAGATATGGGTATATCTACTTAATGAAACATAAGTCTGAAACATTTGAAAAGTTCAAAGAATTTCAGAGTGAAGTGGAAAATCATCATAACAAGAAAATAAAGTTTCTACGATCTAATCATGGAGGCGAATATTTGAGTTACGAGTTTGGTCTTCATTTGAAACAATGTGGAATAGTTTCGCAACTCACGCCACCTGGAACACCACAGCGTAATGGTGTGTCCGAACGTCGTAACCGTACTTTATTTGATATGGGGCGATCTATGATGTCTCTTACTGATTTACCGCTATCATTTTCGGGTTATGCTTTAGAGACGACCGCATTCACTTTAAATAGGGCACCATCAAAATCCGTTGATACGACGCCTTATGAACTATGGTTTGGCAAGAAACCAAAGTTGTTGTTTCTTAAAGTTTAGGGTTGTGATGCTTATGTGAAAAAGCTTCAACCTGATAAGCTCGAACCCAAATCAGAGAAATGCGTCTTCATAGGATACCCAAAGGAAACTGTTGGGTACACCTTCTATCACAGATTTGGAGGCAAGATATTCGTTGCTAAGAATGGATCTTTTCTAGAGAAGGAGTTTCTCTCGAAAGAAGTGAGTGGGAGGAAAGTAGAACTTGATGAGGTAATAGTACTTTCTCCCAAATTGGAAAGTAGTTAATCACAGAAATCAGTTCCAGTGATTCCTACACCAATTAGTGAGGAAGCTAATGATGATGATCATGAAACTTCAGATCAAGTTACTACCAAACCTCGTAGGTCTTCCAGAGTATGGTCCGCACCAGAGTGGTACAGTAATCCTATTCTGGAAGTCATGTTACTAGACCATGATTAACCTACGAACTATGAGGAAGCGATTATGATCCCAGATTCTGCGAAATGGCTTGAGGCCATGAAATCTGAGATGGGATCCATGTATAAGAACAAAGTGTGGACTTTGGTGGATTTGCCCGATGATCGGCAAGCCATAGAAAATAAATGGATCTTCAGGAAGAAGACTGATGCTGACGGTAATGTTACTGTCTACAAAGCTCGACTTGTTGCGAAAGGTTTTTGACAAGTTCAAGGAGTTGACTACGATGAGACTTTCTCACCTGTAGTGATGCTTAAGTCTGTTCGAATCATGTTAGCAGTTGCCGCATTTTATGATTATGAAATTTGGCAGATGGATGTCAAAACTGCATTCCTTAATGGATTTCTGGAAGAAGAGTTGTATATGATGCAACCAGAAGGTTTTGTCGATCCAAAGGGTACTAACAAAGTGTGCAAGCTCCAGCGATCCATTTATGGACTGGTGCAAGCCTCTCGGAGTTGGAATAAACGCTTTGATAGTGTGATCAAAGCATATGGTTTTATACAGACTTTTGGAGAAGCCTGTATTTTCAAGAAAGTGAGTGGGAGATCTATAGCACTTCTAATATTATATGTCGATGACATATTGTTGATTGGAAATGATATAGAATTTCTGGATAGTATAAATGGATACTTGAATAAGAGTTTATCAATGAAAGACCTCGGTAAAGCTGCTTACATATTGGGCATCAAGATCTATAGTGACAGATCAAGACGCTTAATTGGAATTTCACAAAGCACATACCTTGATGAAGTTTTGAAGAAGTTCAAAATGGATCAGTCAAATAAAGGGTTCTTGCCTGTGTTACAAGGTGTGAAATTGAGTCAGACTCAATGCCCGACCACTGCAGAAGATAGAGAGAAAATGAAAGTCATTCCCTATGCCTCAGCCATAGGTTCTATCAGGTACGCAATGCTGTGTACCAGACCTGATGTGTGCATTGCTATAAGTGTAGCAGGGAGGTACCAAAGTAATACATGAGTGGAGCACTGGACATCGGTCATGAACATCCTAAAATACTTGAAAAGGACTAAGGATATGTTTTTTGTTTATGGAGGTGACAAAGAGCTCGTCGTAAATGGTTACGTTGATGCAAGCTTTGACACTGATCTGGATGACTCTAAGTTGCAATCTGGATATGTATTTATATTGAATGGTGGAGCTATCAGTTGGTGTAGTTCCAAGCAGAGCGTCGTGGTGGGATCTACGTGTGAAGCGGAGTACATAGCTTCTTCGGAAGCAGCAAATGAAGGAGTCTGGATAAAGGAGTTCATATCCAATCTAGGTGTTATACCTAGTGCATCGGGTCCAATGAAAATCTTTTGTGACAATACTGGTGCAATTGCCTTGGCAAAGGAATCCAGATTTCACAAGAGAACCAAACACATCAAGAGACAATTCAATTCCATCTGTCTCAAGTGTCGGAGGGAGACATAGAGATTTGCAAGATACATACGGATCTGAATGTTGCAGACCCGTTGACTAAGCCTGTTCCACGAGCAAAACATGATCAACACCGAGACTCCATGGGTGTTAGAATCATTACTGTGTAATCTAGATTATTGACTCTAGTGCAATTGGGAGACTGAAGGAAATATGCCCTAGAGGCAATAGTAAAGTTGTTATTTATATTTACTTATTTCATAAATAATATTATTCATGCTAGAATTGTATCAACTGTAAACTTAGTACATGTGTGAATACATAGACAAAACATAGTGTCCCTAGTATGCCTCTACTTGACTAGCTCGTTAATCAAAGATGGTTATGTTTCCTAACCATAGCCATGTATTGCCATTTGATGAACGGGATCACATAATTAGGAGAATGATGTGATGGACAAGACCCATCAGTTAGCTTAGCAATATGATCATTACAGTTTCATTGCTACTGCTTTCTTCATGACTTATACATGTTCCTCATGTCGAGGAACGCGGTAATTTAAAAAAAATCCTACGATCACGCAAGATCTATCTAGGAGATGCATAGCAACGAGAGGGGAGAGTGTGTCTACGTACCCTCGTAGACCGAAAGCGGAAGCGTAAGTTAACATGGTTGATGTAGTCGAACGTCTTCGTGACCCAACCGATCCAAGTACCGAACATACGACACCTCCACGTTCAGCACACGTTCAGCTCGATGACGTCCCTCGTACTATTGATCCAGTTGAGGCCGAGGGAGAGTTTCGTCAGCACGACGGTGTGGCGACAGTGATGATGAAGTTACCGGCGCAGGGCTTTGCCTAAGCACTACGACGATATGATCGAGGTGTGTAACTGTGGAGGGGGGCACCGCACACGGCTAAAAGATCAACTTGTGTGCCTTTGGGGTGCCCCCTTCCCACATATATAAAGGAGGGAGGGAGAGAGGCCGACCCTCCTAGGGGCGCGCAAAGTGTAGGGAGTCCTACTAGGACTCCCAAGTCCTAGTAGGATTCCCTTTCCTTTTCGGAGTAGGAAAGAAGGAAAGGAGGGAGAGGGAGAAGGAAAGGGGGCCGCGCCCCCACCCCTTGTCCAATTTGGTTTGGGAATGGGGGAGGCGCGCACCACCTCGTGGCCCTTCTTCCCTCTATCCACTAAAGCCCAATAAGGCCCATTAACTTCCCACGGTGAATTCCCGTAACTCCCCGGTACTCTGAAAAATACCCGAATCACTTGGAACCTTTCCGATGTCCAAATATAGCCTTCCAATATATCAATATTTATGTCTCGACCATTTTGAGACTCCTCGTCATGTACGTGATCTCATCCGGGACTCTGAACAAACTTCGGTTCATCAAATCACATAAATCATAATACAAATCGTCATCGAACTTTAAGCGTGCGGACCATACGGGTTCGAGAACTATGTTGACATGACCGAGACACATTTCCGGTCAATAACCAATAGTGGAACCTGGATGCTCATATTTCCTCCCACATATTCTTCGAAGATCTTTATCGGTCAAACTGCATAACAACATACGTTGTTCCCTTTGTCATCAGTATGTTACTTGCCCGAGATTCGATCGTCGGTATCATCATACCTAGTTCAATCTCGTTACTGGCAAGTCTCTTTACTCATTACGTAATACTTCATCCTGCAACTAACTCTTTAGTTACAATGCTTGCAAGGCTTATAGTGATGAGCACTACTGAGAGGGCCTAGAGATACCTCTCCGAAACATGGAGTGACAAATCCTAATCTCGATCTATGCCAACCCAACAAACACCTTCGGAGACACCTGTAGAGCACCTTTATAATCACCCTTTTACGTTGTGACGTTTGGTAGCACACAAAGTGTTCCTCCGGCATTCGGGAGTTGCATAATCTCATAGTCTGAGGAACATGTATATGTCATGAAGAAAGCAGTAGCAATGAAACTGTAACGATGATAATGCTAAGCTAACGGATGGGTCATGTCCATCACATCATTCTCCTAATGATGTGATCCCGACCATCAAATGACAACACATGTCTATGGTTAGGAAACTTAACCATCTTTGATTAACGAGCTAGTCAAGAAGAGGCATACTTGGGACACTATGTTTTGTTTATGTATTCACACATGTAGTAAGTTTCCGGTTAATACAATTCTAGCATGAATAATAAACATTTATCATGAAATAAGTAAATAAATAATAACTTTATTATTGCCTCTAGGGCATATTTACTTCACCTCAGAGAGATTATGCAACTCCCGAATACCGGAGGAACACCTTGTGTGCTATCAAACGTCACAACGTAACTGGGTAATTATAAAGATGCTCTACAGGTGTCTCGGAAGGTGTTTGTTGGGTTGGCATAGATCGAGATTAGGATTTGTCACTCCGTGTTTCGGAGAGGTATCTCTAGGCCCTCTCGGTAAGGCTCATCACTATAAGCCTTGCAAGCAATGTGGCTAATGAAGTATTACGAAACGAGTAAAGAGACTTGCCGGTAATGAGATTGAACTAGGTATGATGATACCGACGATCGACTCTCGGGCAAGTAACATACCTATGACAAAGGGAACAACGTATGTTGTTATACAGTTTGACCGATAAAGGTCTTCGTAGAATATGTAGGAGCCAATATGAGCATCCAGGTTCCGCTATTGGTTATTGATCAGAGATGTGTCTCGATCATGTCTACATAGTTCTCGAACTTGTAAGGTCCGCACGCTTAACGTTCATTGACGATATGTAGTATGAGTTATGTGTTTTTGATGACCGAAGTTTGTTCGGAGTCTCGGATGAGATCAAGCGTGACGAGGAGTCTCGAAATGGTCGAGACATAAAGATTGATATATTGGAAGGTTATGTTCGGACACCGGAAAGGTTTCGAAAGGTTCGGGCATTTTTCGGAGTACCGGGAGGTTACCGGAACCCCCCACGGGATTAATGGGCCTTCATGGGCCTTAGTGGAAGAGAGGAGGCAGCGGCCAGGTGGAGGCGCGCGCCCCCCTAGCCCAAACCAAATTGGATGAGGGGAGGGGGCACCCCCCTTTGCTATTTCTCCTCCACCTCTTTCCCTTTCTCTCCCTCTTGGAAAAGGAAGGGAACTCCAACTAGGATTGGGAATCCTAGTTGGACTCACCCTATAGGCGCACCCCTCCTTGGCCGGTTTCCTCCTCCTCCCTCCTTTATATACAGGGCCAGGGGGGCACCCCAAAGCATAACAGTTATTCTCTTAGCCGTGTGCGGTGCCCCCTCCACAGTTTAACACCTCGGTCATATCGTCGTAGTGCTTAGGTGAAGCCCTGCGCCGGTAACATCATCAACACCGTCGCCATGCCATTGTGCTAACAGAACTCTCCCTTGTCGTCAACTAGATCAAGAGCTCGAGGGACGTCATCGTGCTGAACGTGTGCTGAACACGGAGGTGCGGTATGTACAGTACTTGATCGGTTGGATCGTGAAGACGTCGACTACATCAACCGCATTATTAAACTCTTCCGCACTCGGTCTACGAGGGTACGTGGACACACTCTCCCGTATCGTTGCTGTGCATCTCCTAGATAGATCTTGCGTGATTGTAGGAAAATTTTGAATTACTATGTTTCCCAACACTTGTTTGTTATCCACCAAAATTACTGAACAGACGCGCTCCTAGAGGTCCAGATACTCCTCAATCTCCTTGTGACTCGAGTCTAGCCCAAACACCCTTGGCCAAAGCCCTTCCAAAGCCTCCTTGACCGATCTCGTGGCCCTAATTCGAGGTCGAATGCAACCATAGATCCATGGTGCAATTTCTGCTATCCACAGTCATGGAGCCAACGGTCCTCCTAGAAAAAAACTTGTGCTCCCGTTGCCCATGTCCACATGCACCGTAACATGGAAAATTTGCGTAGATTCCTTAAGCACCGAAAGTTTGAGCTCAACCCACGGTTTGGTTGTGTCAGTCCTCTTTAGGCAAAGCCACCTAGCCCTCAAGGGGCAAAATTTTGTGTTTTGACCCTTTTAGGTAGTTTACCAGGATTTGACCCCGATCTGACTTTTTTTCGAGATTTGGCTCGTTTGCTACCGTTGGAGGCCCTGGCTGTAGCTTTGCACAGCCTACCGCCGCCCTGCCTGGCGGTAGGTTTCGTTAACGGTCGTCTGCCAGTTAACAGGCCCTGACGTGGCAAAGGGCCCTACCGCCACAGACCATGGCGGTAGGCTCTAACACCCTACAGCCGAGGTCTCTGGCGGTAGGGTCCTGGAGGATAATGTATGTGGGGTTCACTCAGCACTCACCCCACTCCACTCATCTTCTTCCCCATGCTCTAGCTCTCTCCCCCTCTTCTCCCCCGCCCAAGCATCCTCTAGATCCCCCTCCATTGCTTGAGATTTGTCCAGTGGATCGGGGGCATTTGCATCACCCAAGGTACCTATCGGCGTCCTGGACCTGGGGGTATCCAGTCCTGCCTGCCTGCGGCCCACCACGTGGCTCCGTCGACGGCCTGGTACGGCCTAGCTTTAACACCAACACAGCAAGACCCACGCGAGGGGCCAAGCCTCGGGAGGCGGACGACGCCAAGACCCCCGAAAGAGTTGTCCTCAGGAGGGCTCCTGAGGGGCGGAGAATTCTACGCAGCTACCTCATGAGGCTCAACTGACATGAGCCATGATGACCAAGGCCAGGCGGGCGCCAGGCGGGTGTAGAGCTCAGGTTTCCTGTTTGGTGCAAGGGAGGCAAGCCGCAGGCGCGGAGTTCCGAGGAATCAGCCAAAGGTTTCCATTCTGGTGCAACGAGACCAAGACCGCCAGGACGGCAGGACGGAGGTCATCACTGAGCCCACCGCAGTGTCAGGACTAGAGGCTTTTCGCAGGAGAAGACTACTTTTGTCAGGATAGACTCTACTACTTGTCCCCTTTCAAATCCCACCATTGTGGAATCCTTCCCGCTCATATTTGGGAAGAGGACCAAGGCCACTATATATAGGACTTAGCCACCACCATAGTAGAGAGATCCATTCCGATCCGAGCACCACACCAGCTCAAGAACACCTCACATCCTGAGGCTTATTCATCCTTTCTACTAGTTCATCCATTGCCTCTCGAGGCAATCCACCACACCACACTGGATTAGGGTATTACACCACAATGGTGGCCCGAACCAGTATAAATCTCTGTGTCTTTGTGTCTCTGTGAGCTTTGTGCGCTAGGCTAGGGAGGATTGCGAGTAGGCAGGCTGGGCAGGTTGAGATCTCCGCACGCACCCCAGAGTTCAAACCTCTCAAGGGTTGCCAGATCCCTAAATTCGACATTTGGCGCGCCAGGTAGGAGTGCGTCGGATCCTCTCTTCCGCTGTTCGACCCGTCTGCGCTCCGACATCCCATGGCCGACGCGCGCAGGGCTCACGCCGAGCGTCGGGCTGCAGTCACTGCCCGCGTCGCTCAGATGGCTCTGGCGGGTGACGGTTGTGCCCGCCGCGCTCCTTCTCCGGTGGCCAACGCCGCCACGGGCCCTTCCGGCCACGAGCATAAAGCCTCATTGCTGCACCCCTCGGTGCGCCGTGATGGCTGCACTGCTACTCTGTCACTGACCCCAGCAGCTTCACCATCCCACGCGCGCTGTGGCCAGGTGGACGCGCATGCCACTCTGCTCTCGGCGCGGGAGCTTCTTCGCTACCATCCCGTGGGTGATCTCTACAAGGAGTGGCTCGAGTGTATCGCCGAGCTCATCAGCATCGTGCATGGGGGCTCCGACGGGCCGGCTCGCTCGCTGCCTCAGGAACCACTTGTAGCGGGTGGTGTCGCACACGGGGCTCCTCCTCCACCTCCGGCCCAGGGCGCCATCATCGAGCCAATGCGTATGGCTCCACGGTGCGACCAACAGCACCCGGCGCCGGTTCGGGACGACGTGAGCTGCCAGGTGGTGCAACGTCCCCAAGGAGAAACGCGAGTGCTTCCAGCGCCCCAGCACCAGGCTCGCGCGCTGCCATAGGAGGTGGTGGAGCGCGTGCATCAGGACCATGTTCCACCCCCTCGATGACCTCCGGTGGCCACGACAGGATGTCATGCGTTCACTGTAGCGCTCTGCAACGTCGTCTGGCCAAGCAAGTTCAAGCCCGACCTGCCTCCACGCTACGACGGCACCGCAGACCCCGCCGAGTTCCTACAGCTCTACGAGCTAAGCATCGAGGCGGCCAACGGTGACGAGAAGATCATGGCAAACTGGTTCCCGATGGCACGCGTTCTTGGCTCCTGAACCTGATCGAGGGGTCGGTTTCTTCTTGGGAGGAGATGCGCAGCCGATTCATCGCCAACTTCCAGGGCACTCGCGACCGTCCGCCGGCCGCGAGCGACCTATGCCGCGTCAAGCAGCAACCTGGAGAGACCCTGCATAAGTATATCCAGCGCTTCAACAACGTCCGCCTCAAGATTCCCAAGGTGTCTGACGAGGCCATCATCTCCGCGTTCACTGACAGCGTCCGTGATGTCAAGATGAAGGAGGAGCTCGCCATCCACGAGGACCTCTGCACCGCTCTGGAGATGTTTAACATGGCGAACAAGTGTGCAAGGGCCAAGGAGGGACGCCTCTCCCTCCTCGAGCTCCCTGATGCTGATCCAGATGACAAGAAGACCAAGACCAAGGACACGAAGCGCAAGGGGCAGCCGTGCTTGCGGCAGAGCCAGAGACCAAGTGCGGCTGCGACCACCCCAAGTCATCCAAGGGCAAGCGGCCATTCTGTGCCTTCCACAACGTCTGCAGCCACAACACAGCGACTGCCAGGAGCTCAGGGCTCTTTGCGACGTGCGCCTTGGTCGACGCCCCGAGCGCAACGATCGGCGCTACGGTTGCGGAGGTGGACGAGGTGGAGGACACTGGGATGGGCGCGACCGCCGTCAGGAGTGGCGCGACCAGCCTCGTGAGGACCTCTGGTAGGACCAGCCTCGTGAGGGCAACTGGAGGGAGCATCCTCGTGAGGACCCCCCACAGGGCAATGCAGCTTTGCCTCCTCTGCCTCCACCGCCAAGAAGGAACGAAGATCACCACCAGGATGAGGGCACTGGGGGCTTCCAGGAGCCTCTAGCCATCGCCTGCATCTTGGGCGGCTCACAAGCCCCAGCTTTCCACCGTGTCTTCAAGCAGTTTGCGCGCGAGGTGAATGCAGCACTCCCCAATCTTGAAGCAACTCGCCCCCTCCAGTGGTCCAAGTGCGCCGTCACCTTTGACTCCATAGACCGGCTCAAGTGCGTGGCAACCGCTGGAGCGCTTCCCATGCTCTGCTCCCCTGTCATCAGCAACGTGACCGTCACTAAGACTCTCATCGACGGCGGAGTAGGGCTCAATGTTCTCTCCGTCTAGACGTTCGACAGACTCCATGTGCCATACTACCAGCTGCACCCCACCAAGCCATTCTCAGGAGTGACCGACGGATCAACACACCCAACCGGGCAGGTTCACCTCCCAGTCACCTTCGGCGAGCGCAACAACTACCGCACCGACCTCATTGATTTTGACGTCGCTGACATCCGCCTGCCCTACAACGCCATCCTAGGGTACCCAGCACTAGCCAAGTTCATGGCGGCCACACACCACAGCTACAACATCCTCAAGATGCCAAAAAGCGGCGGCATCATCACGGTCGCCTGCTAAGAGAAGGATGCGGTGTGCTCCCTCGAGCGCGCTTTCCAGGCTGCAGCAGTTGAGAACCCAGAAGACGAAGATGGCGCCCTCCCTCCTGAGCTCGCCCCCAAAATGAAGAAGCTGCAGCTGGGCCAGGGGTCTCGTGAGGGAGCAAAACTCGAGGATGCGGCGCTGAGCCTCGCATCTCCGGACGCGGCACCTTCACCCATTGCATAGGAAGGCGCACCCAGTGCCCCTATCAGGTTGGTCTTAGGGGCTATCCTTTGGAGGGTGAGGGAGTCCTGGATTAGGGGGTCCTCGGACAGCCGGACTATATACTTTGGCCGGACTGTTGGACTATGAAGATACAAGATTGAAGACTTCGTCCCATGTCCAGGTGGGACTCTCCTCTGCGTGGAAGGCAAGCTTGGCAATTTGGATATGTAGATCTCCTTCTCTGTAACCGACTTTGTGTAACCCTAGCCCCCTCCGGTGTCTATATAAACCGGAGGGTTAGTCTGTAGGACAAGAAGAACAATCATAATCATAGGCTAGCTTCTAGGGTTTAGCCTCTATGATCTCGTGGTAGATCAACTCTTGTAATACTCATATCATCAAGATCAATCAAGCAGGAAGTAGGGTATTACCTCCATCGAGAGGGCCCGAACTCAGGTAAACATTGTGTCCCCCGCCTCCTGTTACCATTAGCCTTAGACGCACAGTTCAGGACCCCCTACCCGAGATCCGCCGGTTTTGACACCGACATTGGTGCTTTCATTGAGAGTTCCACTGCGTCGTCATGACAAGGCTTGATGGCTCCTTCAATCATCTACAACGATACGACCTAGGGTGAGGTTTTCCTTCCCGGACAGGTCTTCGTATTCAGCGGCTTCGTACTGCAGGCCAACTCGCTTGGCCATCTGGAGTAGATCGATAGCTACGCCCCTGGCCATCAAGTCAGGTTTGGAAGCTTGAACTACACTGCCGACATTCGCGGAAACTTGATCTTTGATGGATTCGAGCCCATGACAGGTACGACGTACAGTCATGATGAGCATGACTTAGATCTATCATCAGACGATGTTCAGGAGAACGCACCTGCAGCTGCCCAGGCCTTAGATTCGGAGCAGATCAGGCCATCCGAGGACGGGTGGATAGACCCCACCACGGAGGCCGCACACTCATCGGCGCTAGAGCCGAACACAAACTTCACCTCCAAAGAGATCTGTGTCATCGGACCCTTGGACTCGTCTCCGGTCATAGGTTCCGAACCACGCGCATCCGTGCCTATGGAATCTGATTGGGCACCGATCATGGAGTTTACCTCCCCTGATATCTTTCAGCACTCACCCTTGGGTGATGTGCTAAATTCACTGAAATCTCTCTCCCTGTCAGGAGACTCTTGGCCGAACTATGTCCGGCTTGAGTGGGAAGCGGACGACGAAGAAATTCGTTCCCCACCCACCACCCACTTAATAGCCACTGTCGATGACTTAACCGACATGCTCGATTTCGACTCCGAAGACATCGACGGTATGGACGATGATGCCGGAGAGGAACAAGAACCACCGCCCACAGGGCGCTGGACAACCACCTCATCATATGATATATATATATATATATATATATGGTGGACACCCCCAAAGAAAGCGATGGCGATGAGGCAGCAGAGGATAATCCCCTTGAGAAGCAATCTAAGCACCGACGTCATCGGCGCCGCTCTAAGCCTCGCCATAGCAAAAATAGCGATACCGGCACAGGAGACAATAACGCTCCGGATAATGCTGAGGACGAAAACAATCTTGCCCAACCAGGCTTCGAGCAGGCCGAACGGGAGGATGGGAAAGCTAGCCCCAAGGAACAGACAATGGATGGAGAATCAGAGGATGACAATTACATGCCCCTCTCCGAAGACGAGGTGAGCCTTGGCGACGAAGAATTCATCGTGCCTGAGGATTCCGTCGAGCAGGAGCGCTTCAAGCGCCGGCTTATAGCAACTGCAAAAAGCCTGAAGAAAAACCAGCAGCAGCTTCAAGCCGATCAAGATCTGCTAACTGATAGATGGACTGAGGTCCTGGCAGCCGAGGAATACGGACTCGAGCGCCCTACCAAAAGTTACCCAAAGCGCAGGTTGCTACCTCAATTCGAGGAGGAGGCATTAAAACCTACACTACCAGCGCATGATGCGGCTGACCGGCCACCTCGTGGCCGAGACAAAGCGGCGTATCAGCCCGAAGTCCAGCGTGCACCCCGCCACCAAACAAGCCAAAACACAAAGGCTCGGGGCTCCACGCATGACCTGTGAGACAAATTGAAAAACAAAGCAGGATAATCAAGATCGATCTACGAATCACGGGGGCGCGCCCCAACGCGGGACGATGACCATCACGCCGGATATACTAAATACAAATCCGGCCGGGCCGAATACAACAGACCAGACTCATTTGAACTGCGTCGTGATGTAGCCCGACATAGAGGCACCGCACACCCCCTATGCTTCACCAACGAAGCAATGGATCATGAATTCCCAGAAGGGTTTAAGCCCGTAAATATCGAGCCCTACGATTGGACTATAGACCCTGCAGTATGGATAGAAGATTTCTTTCTCCACATTCACATGGCCCGCGGGGATGATCTGCACGCCATCAAGTACCTCCCAGTAAAACTCAAGGGACCGGCTCGACATTGGCTAAATAGCTTGCCGGCAAACTCCATCGGAAGTTGGGAGAACCTGACAAACGCATTCCTGGATAACTTCCAGGGCACTTATGTGCGACCACCGGATGCTGACGATTTAAGTCACATAACCCAACAGCCCGGAGAGTCAGCCAGGAAGTTCTGGACTCGGTTCCTAACTAAAAAGGACCAAATTGTCGACTGTCCAGATGTCGAAGCCCTAGCGGCCTTTAAGAATAATATCCGCGACGAGTGGCTTGCCCGACATCTCGGCCAAGAAAAGTCGAAGTCCATGGTAGCCCTCACGACACTCATGGCCCGCTTTTGCGCCGGCAAGGATAGCTGGTTGGCTCGTAGCAACAACACATCAAGCAATCCTAGAACATCAGAGGCCAGAGATAGCAACGGCAAGCCCCGACGCAACAAACACAAGCATCACAAAAATGGTGATAACGCCGAAGACACGTCAGTCAATGCCGGATTCAGTGGCTCTAAGTCCGGTCAGCGGAAAAAGCCATTCCAAAATAATAATTCGGGCCCGTCCAGTCTGGACGCATACTCGATCGTCCATGCCAAATTCATGGCACCCCAGGAACACCAACCAATCATACCAACAGAAAATGTTGGGAATTCAAACAAGCCGGCAGGTCAGGTGTCGAAAACAAGGAGAAAGGGTCTCAAAGCGATGACGACGACGAGGAACCCCGATCACCAAACACAGGAGGGCAAAAGAAATTTCCACCAAAAACCAAAACAGTGAATATGATAAACGCCATCCACATTCCCAAACTGGAACAGACGTGCACTCTTAGGATGTCCACTTAACGGAGCCAGTCGCCCCACAATATAAACTATGGCCAATCACTTTCGATCGTACGGATTGTCCAGCCAATACCAATCAAGGCAATTCAGCCGCACTAGTCCTTGACCCAATAATTGACGGATTTCACCTCACGCGAGTCCTTATGGACGGAGGCAGCAGTCTAAACCTGCTGTATCAAGACACAGTCGGCAAGATGGTATTGATCATTCGGTGATCAAGCCCACTAAAACCACCTTTCAAGGTGTCATACCAGGTGCGGAGGCCCGTTGTTCAGGCTCCATCACTCTGAAGGTAGTCTTCGGATCACCAGACAATTACCGTACCGAAGAGTTAACCTTCGACATCGTCCCTTTTCGTAGTAATTATCATGCACTGCTCGGATGAACCGCGTTTGCTCGATTCAATGCGGTACCACACTATGCCTAACGTAAGCTCAAGATGCCCGGTCCGCATGGCGTCATAACAGTTAATGGCAAGGCCGAACTCCACCTCTGTGCTGAAGAGTGTACAGCCGCCTTGACAGTAGAAGCAATGAAAGGCATCTGTCAATCGAACCTTGAGTCGACGGCCAAGCTCCCGGACACCGTCAAGGGAGTCCAAACTACTCCGCAGCAGGATAGCCCGGCTTGTCCGGAGCTCAACTAAAACACTCCTGCAGTAAACAGAGGCACAACCAGGATAGGCCACACAATGCGGCTTAACCGCTCTGTGGCACATAAATATCTTTTTTGCACTTTCTTTGCAGGTCCACTTTTGTGTAGACCAAGACTAGTGGCATGGAAACAACTCGAATGTGCACGGGAACCCTCAGAGATGCCCCTTGACGACCATCCAGTTACACTCCGGATCCGCACACAGCCTCCTCCCGCCTGGTCTCAGCAGGTTCCGAAGTCATATTTATTTTTATCACATTACATGTACTCATACGCATCGACGTGTTACTCAATTACAACATGCGGCTTTATATGACGCTTATCTGCTGTTGTTTCTTACTGGCACTCTTTGTCAAATGGCATCCGCACATCGCGATAAGCCTTAATATGCCAGGGGCTTCATTGTACCCATAATAACGGCAATAAAGTCCGAACACCTTCGCGGACGTTCGGCACCCCAAACTTATAGCATTATATGCATCAGCTCCGAATCATGTCTTGGGTCAATAGTTGGGTTTGCCCGGCTCCCATGTTTTGCTGCCTTACATTCCGCTATATCGGCTAAGGCGGCATAGGGAGAACTACTGCGATTGTGTCCCGGTTCTTCCAGATGAGTGCCTCAGTAGAGAAAGCCGAAAACTGACTGTCATGATACGGCGAGAGCTGGTCAGCTGTTCGAGAGGTTGTAAACTCTTTAAGGATTTCTTCCACATAATGCCATAACTAATGCAGCGTGCGATGGATCGGCTTTTCTTCCGATCAGGTGCTTATAGAGCCCCTCGTGCGGTCTTCCGAACACCAGGGGCTGCGCCTACCTTCCTTTTGTCAAACTCCTATGGCTAAGTGAGAGTGATAAAGCCCTATAGTCCAATTGCCTAGTTCATTGTGCTGAACACCTCCTTCAAGGACCAAAAACTGGGATAAAGAGTGCTCTGGTTTATCACGAACACCCCTGTACTTCCTACGTGGGGGCAGAAGCCGACGACTGGCCAACTCTCAGGATTAATATATAAAACGGCTGTGCAGGAGGAAAAACTTTCAAATAATAGGCAATAAATAATAGAATGACCTTGTTCAACATTACAAAGGACAACATGACTGTATTCATGGAAATATAATGTCCTTGGTGCATTGCTCCGCCGCAAGGCGGGATCCTTTTAGGACACGATCATAATATAATTCGGGCTTGCGGTGCTCCTTCCCCTCCGGCGGTCCCTCGGTCATCAGCTTTTCTGCATCCATCTTCCCCCAGTGCACCTTTGCGCGGGCGAAGGCCATTCGCGCACCCTCCATACAGACCAATCGCTTGATGACTTCGAGTCAAGGGTAGGCACTCACAAGCCGCTTCATGAGCCCGAAGTAGCTGCTTGTAATCGGCTCGGCGGGCCATATCCGGATAATTAAATCCTTCATGGCTAGCTTGGACGCATTATGCAGTTCGATCAGCTGCTTCAGCTGATCGGCAAATGGCACCGGATAATTCGGAGCCAGATACTGCGACCAGAAGAGCTTCTCCGCAGTACTCTTTTCTTCGGCTCGGTAGAATTGGGCGGCATCAAATATGCTGCGTGGCAGCTCCGCAAATATCCCTGGAGAAATCCGAATTCAAATTAGTAAACATGATTTTCTCCCTTCAAATACTTGCTTTACATAAAAAAACCTTACCTGCCGCGATCTTCCTCGCCTCCTATATTTCCTGCAGGGCGCCTTGGGCTTCCCCCCGGGCATCGCGTGCGGCTTGGTGAGCTTGGGAGAGTTCGGATTGTTTCTCCGTTAAACTCTGCTCCAAGGTCTCACATCTCTTCACAGCCTCTTGAAGCTCTTGTTCAGCTTTAGTAACCTTGGCCTCGTGCTTCTCACAAAGACCCTGCTCTGCGGCTGCCTTCTTCTCGGCTTCGACCACAACCTTCTTAAGAGCCTCAATTTCGGTCGTCGCCCCTAGAGCATATAATAAAAATATTTTCATCATATTAACTTATTCATTCATGCTAATGCAAACAAGGTTTTTGCATATCATGGTTATCCTCCAACTGTTTCTTCACTCGGCCGAGTTCTTCTTCGGCCCGCTCTAGACTTTGCTTCAGTCCGGAGACTTCCATAGTGTGAGAGGCGGTAGTCGCTACAGACGCCTGCTTACAAAATAAAAAGAGGGAGAGATGCCATAAAGTGAGTCTCCTGCGAACATATGATTGATCGTCTGTCCAGCTCCTTCTTTCATCGAACAGTGTATTAGGGGCTACTAACTATACTATGAAACTCTTTGAAACCTCACAAAACATACCTCAAAGCCCGTTATAAGGCTGATGCAGGCTTCATTCAGTCCACTCTCAGCAGACTGAATCTTCTCAATCACCGCACCATAAGGGCACGGTGTTCTTCAATGATGGAGGCGCTCTTCAGTGCCGCCGATAAAGTATCCGGCACCTCTGGTTGGACAGAGGTTGCCGGTGGAACGGGCACACCCCCTCCAGCCGAGGGAGGCTGCCTGCCTGATTCAGGAGCCATGCCGGTCTCCGGAATTATGTCCGGCTGGGGGCCAAATTCAAGATAGCCCCCGTCGTCGACGTCCATGGGAGCCTCTAATCCCGTGTGTCCGGCCCTTGAAGTTCAATTCCTTGGCGCTGCCTTGACGATCTCCCCCCACCTTGGCCTGGGTCCTTCTGGGAGGATATGTCAGTATCGTTCACATGTTTTGGGGAAGGGGCCTTCGGGGGCGTCCCGCTGTCCATATCATCCGAACCCAGTAAATCCTCCGATGAGGATCGTTCGGTGCGGGACCTCGCCGGACTGCAAAAAATTATGCTTCAATGATTAAAACGTCATGCCATAGTGAGTCTGGATGCACAAACGTGTTCGGATTTTATACTCACGAGTTCACCAGGGGCTGGGCCTTGGGATCCCACTCCGAGCTACTGTCGGTAGCGGCGGTGGACTCCTCCGGAAGGGGAGTTTTTCCCTTCTTAGGTGACTCGGCCTCCAAGGATGCGGAGGCCGTCATTTTCTTTCTTTCCCTCACTAGGGATTGGTCTTCCTCCTTGTTGTCGTCCTCTTCGGAGGAAGAACGGGCATTGGAGTCTTCAGATATTATGTTCGAGGCGCCACAGCGACGGAGGCCACCCCTAGTCATTTTGGTCTCCTTCTTGGCCTTCTTCTTCGGCGCCTTGTAAGGCGCCGGGACCAACATCTTCGTCAGAAGTGGGCCGGCCGGCTCTTCTGGCAGTGGGGCCGGACAGTAGATCCGCCCCGCCTTCTTCGTCCAGCCCTAGGAGAGTTGTCACATCAAGCATTTCCCTCGGGTTATGCGAATAAAATGTATGAATTGCCAACATACAATGACTTATCGAACTTGCAGGGCGGGACAGTTGGTATCCGCGGTCCTCGGCGGAGTTCGGGCACGATTTACCGGACTTAAAGAGCTCCTTCCAAATGTCCTTGTGTGAGGAGCCAAAGAGCTCTAGCAGGGTCTGGTGCTTGGCTGGGTCGAATTCCCATAAATTGCAAGCCCTGTGTTGACAAGGAAGAATCCGGCGAACTAACATCACCTGGACTACATTGACAAGTTTGATATTCTTGTCTTCCATATCCTTGACACGCGTCTGGAGCACCGACAACTCGTCGGGCGAAGACCAGTTCAGGCCCTTCTTGGGCCAGGACGTGAGCCGCAGGGGGGCTCCAGATCAGAATTCGGGAGCAGCGGCCCACCCCGTGCCGTGCGGCTCAGTGATGTAAAACCACTGCTGCTGCCACTCTTTGACGGAATCATTGAAAGAACCTGTTGGCCATGTGACATTAGGCATCTTGCTCACCATGGCGCCTCCGCACTTGGCGTGCTCACCGCTCACTACCTTGGGCTTCACATTAAAGATCTTCAGCCATAAGCCGAAGTGTGGCGAGATGCGGAGAAAGGCCTCGCACACGACGATGAATGTCGAGATGTTGAGGAAGGAATTGGGGGAGAGAACATGAAAATCGATCCCGTAATAATACATGATGCCACGAACGAATGGGTGGAGGGGAAACCCTAGCCCGCGGACAAAATGAGGGAGGAATACAACCCTCTCGTGGGGTTCCGGAGTAGGGACAATCTGTCCTGCCGTCAGATTTTCTTGGCTAGATACCCGGCTGATAACCCACAAGTATAGGGGATCACAACAATTTTCGATGGTAGAGTATTCAACCCAAATTTGTTGATTCGACACAAGGGGAGCCAAAGAATATTCTCAAGTATTAGCAGCTGAGTTGTCAATTCAACCACACCTGAAACTTACTATCTGCAGCAAAGTGTTTAGTAGCAAAGTAATATGATAGTGGTGGTAACGGTAACAAAAGTAAAGACAGCAAAAGTAATGTTTTTGGTATTTTGTAGTGATTGTAACAGTAGCAACGGAAAAGTAAATAAGTGAGAACCAGCATATGGAAAACTCGTAGGCACCGGATTAGTGATGGATAATTATGCCGGATGTGGTTCGTCATGTAACGGTCATAACATAGGGTGACACAGAACTAGCTCCAGTTCATCAATGTAATGTAGGCATGTATTCCGCATAGTCATACGTGCTTATGGAAAAGAACTTGCATGACATCTTTTGTCCCACCCTCCCGTGGCAGCGGGGTCCTATTGGAAACTAAGGGATATTGAGGCCTCCTTTTAATAGAGAACCGGAACAAAGCATTAGAACATAGTGAATACATGAACTCCTCAAACTATGGTCATCACCGGGAGTGGTCCCAATTATTGTCACTTCGGGGTTGCCGGATCATAACACATAGTAGGTGACTATAGACTTGCAAGATAGGATCTAGAACACACATATATTCATGAAAATATAATAGGTTTAGATCTGAAATCATGGCACTCGGGCCCTAGTGACAAGCATTAAGCATAGCAAAGTCATAGCAACATCAATCTCAGAACATAATGGATACTAGGGATCAAACCCTAACAAAACTAACTCGATTACATGATAAATCTCATCCAACCCACCACCGTCCAGCAAGCCTACGATGCAATTACTCACTCACGGCGGTGAGCATCATGAAATTGGTGATGGAGGATGGTGGATGATGACGACGGCGACGAATCCCCCTTTCCGGAGCCCCGAACGGACTCCAGATCAGCCCTCCCGAGAGAGATTAGGGCTTGGCGGCGGCTCCGTATCGTAAAACGTGATGATTTCTTCTCTCTGATTTTTTTCTCCCGAAAGCCAATATATGGAGTTGGAGTTGGCGCCGAGGGCCACCGAGGGCCCACGAGGTAGGGGCGCCCCAGGGGCCCCCCACCTCGTGGATGTGGTGTGGGCCCCCTGGCCTTCATCTTTGGTGACGATTTTTCTTTATTTTTTCTAAGGTGTTCCGTGGAGTTTCAGGACATTCCGAGAACTTTTATTTTCTGCACATAAAACAACACCATGGCAATTCTGCTGAAAACAGCGTCAGTCCTGGTTAGTTCTATTCAAATCATACAAGTTAGAGTCCAAAACAAGGGCAAAAGTGTTTGGAAAAGTAGATACGACGGAGACGTATCAACTCCCCCATGCTTAAACCCTTGATTGTCCTCAAGCAATTCAATTGACAAACTGAAAGAGAAAAAGAAAAACTTTTACAAACTCTGTTTGCTCTTGTTGTTGTAAACATGAAAAGCCAGCATTCAAGTTTCAGCAATTATTATGAACTAACCATACTCACAATAACACGTAGGTCTCACAATTACTCATATCAATAGCATAATCAGCTAGTGAGCCATAATAATAAAACTCGGATGACAACACTTTCTCAAAATAATCATAACATGATATAACAAAATGGTATCTCGCTAGCCCTTTCTGAGACCGCAAAACATAAATGCAGAGCACCTTTAAAGATCAAGGACTGACTAAACATTGTAATTCATGGTAAAAGAGATCCAATCAAGTCATACCCAATATAAACCAATAATAATGAATGCAAATGACAGTGTGCTCTCCATCGGGTGCTTTTAATAAGAAGGGTGATGACTCAACATAAAAGTAAATAGATAGGCCCTTCGCAGAGGTAAGTAGGGATTTGTAGAGGTGCCAGAGCTCGGTTTTGAAATAGAGATAAATTATACTTGTAGGATCGGAAGTATGTCTAGAGGGGGGGTGATTAGACAACTTGACAACTTAAAAGTTTCGCCTTTTGGTTGGAGTAGATTTTTAGCAAGTTCACAATGATAACCAAGTCAAGTATCACCCTACACATGCAATTCTAGAGTTGTGGCAGCGGAAAGTAAATTGCACGTAGTAAATGAGAGGTGGAGAAGAGCAAACGCAATTTGGAGACACGGAGATTTTTCTCGTGGTTCCGATAGGTGGTGCTATCGTCAATCCACGTTGATGGAGACTTCAACCCATGGAGGGTAACGGCTGCGAGAGTCCACGGAGGGCTCCACCCACGAAGGGTCCACGAAGAAGCAACCTTGTCTATGCCATCATGGCTTACGCCCACGGAGGACTAGCCTTACTCGGGGTAGATCTTCACGAAGTAGGCGATCTCCTTGCCCTTACAAACTCCTTGGTTCAACTCCACATCATGACGGAGGCTCCCAAGCGACACCTAACCAATCTAGGAGGCACCACCCTCCAAAAGGTAATAGATGGGGTTGGTGATGATGAACTCCTTGCTCTTGTGCTTCAAATGATAATCTCCCCAACACTCAACTCTCCTCACTGATTTTGCTGTGGTGGAAGAAAGGATTGAGTGGAAAGCAACTTGGGAAGGCTAGAAATCAAGTTTCATATGGTGGGAGTGGAGCAACTTGATCTCAACACAAGGGTAGGTAGTTTTCTTCTCGAAATGTAAGGTAGGAGTGGTAGTTCTTTCGATGGCTCTCTCCACGAATGAAGAGGAGGTGGAGGGTATTTATAGCCTCCACACAAAATCCAACTGTTACACACATTTGACCAATCTCGGTCAGACCGAAGTTGACAACTCGGTGAGACCGAAAGTTCAAATCTTGTGAACGTTGGGATTTTCGGTGGGACCGAAAATACAATCTCGGTTAGTCCGATTCTTCCAAAGTCTAGGGTTTGCCAATCTCGGTGGGACCGACTTTCTCATCTCGGTGACACCGATTTGAGTACAGAAGGTTACAGAAGCTTGGCAACACCAATTTCGGTATGACCGAGTTTGGAATCGGAAAATCCGAAATTCTTAGGGTTTGGCTATATGGCTGAGGTGGTTCATCTCGGTGTGTCTGAGTTTGGAATCGGTGGGACCGAGATTACTTATGAGTTTATGTTGGAATGAAAGATTGCTGATAGTTTGAGAGATAAATCACTAAGCACTTTAGAGCAACCAGATCATCATCATAACCTCATCCCCTTTTAATAGTATTGGCTTTCCTATGGACTCAATGTGATCTTGAATCACTAAACCAAAAATGGAGTCTTGAGCTTTTGCCAATGTTTTCCTTAGCATTTTGAGGGTCCACATCATCACCATTGCCATACCCATATCAATGAACTTTCTCAAATATTCTCAAGAATGATTAGTTCAATGATATATATGTTGTTATTAATTACCAAAACCACCCGGGATTAGTTGCACTTTCAATCTCCCCTTTTGGTAATTGATGACAACATATAGATCAAAGCTTCGACAAATGATATAATCAATGAATAACATCGTCGCTTTGAGAAGTATGTGATAAGCAAGAGCTCCCCCTAAATTTGTGCATTATTTAAGATTTGCGTTTGAATGCAAATGCACAATCGATTAGGATCATGGGTCACTCTTCCATGTCACATACATCTTGGTGGAGCGCACAAAATGATAAGAATGAATAACATGCACCCAATCACCAAGACATGAGTAAGTGATCATACAAGATATGAATGGAATATGATAAGCAATAAGCACACATTAAGCACAAGATGATCAAGCACTCATTAAGATCGAGCAAACGAGTATCAAACACACGACATGTCTCAAAGAACTCAAAAGTATCTCAAGGAAAACCGCAAACGAAAGAGCAAAACGAGCACTCTCTCTCGAAGCCCTATGATCTATACAATTTCTCCCCTTTGGCAACAAGTTACCAAAAGTTCGAAGGTATAGAGCTAATCGTCACTCGGGACTCTGCTGGCGGCTCTGCTGCGTCGATGGATTGGAGATAGCTGCATCTGCAAAGCTTCGCTGAAGTCTGTGGAGCTGGAGGAGTGGATATTGGAGCTGGTGCCGGGCCGACGGAGCTGTAGGAGGTGCTTGATGTAGTAGCCAGGGTCTGCACAGAATAGCAGTGATCTGGGCTTTGTGGGCACTGCAGCAGGCTGCTCATAGTCATCCCGACCATATCACCTTCCATCTCCCTCATGAGTTCTGCCTTCTCCTCTTAGCTTCCTCAATGTCCGCCTCAAGCTTGTTGACGGTGACTGCACTTCATCGACTTGACATCCAGAGCATGGAACTTATCTTCAACTATCCTCTCAAGGCTCTCCCGAGATCGCACTATGCTGGCCAGGCGTAGCTCAATTCTCTGAGTGGCTTCAAGAAGTTGTTCTCCAACGCTCTTGGGCTTTGCTGCTTCCTTCTCAGCTTTAGCTTGTTTGGCAGCTTCAGACTTAGCACGTCCTTCGACAGATGTGGGAGCATCCTCACCATCACAACTTCGTTATCTTCGTGTTCAGGCAAAGTGGCAAGTGGGGTCTATCCAACAGGTAGGTGTCCGTGCCAAACTTGGCATTAATGAGCATCCGAATATGCGGAGCAAACCCACACGACCTCTTCAGTCTCTGCTTGTCCTCTTGATAGTCTCTACTATCGTGTCCATCACCTTAAAAGGTGTCTTCGATCTAGAATGTGCAGCATGTTGATAGAATACCCTCTTATCATGCGGTGGTCTCTGACTTAGGCATCAAAGTATGCCTCGTAATGGTGTTGGTGGTTGGGAGACCTGCCAAGATAATAAACTGATCCAAGCTTCCATATCTCTACATCCTTCTCGGTACCTCATTGTACATGTTCTTCATAGACTCGTGATTCTTCTTCGAATGCCATAGACATCAACATCATCATCCCTTGATATTTGGTGCATTCAGCAACACTCTCCATTCTTCAACTGTTGAATGGAATCTCGTCCTTCATCATCCATACAATTCTGCCATCCGGATAGAAGTGTGCGGTGGCATAGAACCGCATGATCATCTCATCATTCCAAGCGGTCAATTTCGACCAACAAACTCGCAATCCCACAAGCGGTGAAGCTTTCATGCACATGTGGGAAATAGTCTCTGTGCTCTTCACTATCGATGTAATCCCACTACATATATCTGTGTCAAGAATAATTGGCTTCTTATCCATGAGCACTTTGTCTCATAAAAGTCTTGTTGCTCTCTTGTGTGGAACCTTGGGTCAATCTGCTGTCCTTCTCCTCGGTGGCATATGGATCAACTTGCCTCCATAGCTCGAGACCTTTATCCTTCCTTTCCTTCATATTTTCAGCTCGAGGATGAGCATCATTATGAATCGGCAATTTCATGCGAGCTTGACAAAACATGAGCCTCATCATCGATTCTGCAGGTGGCACATTTTCCTTCTTCTTCTCTGAAGCGGTATGTTCCTCACAGTCTTCTTTGGCTTGGCAGCAGGTTTGGCTTGGGCTGCCTTTCTTTGGAGCTGATGGCTTAGCTTTTGTGGGTGCTCCTGCCCTGATGGCATCTCCCATCAACTTCTGCTTCTGAGGAGGCTGGGGTGCTTCCTCATCTGAATCATCATCATCAGCTTCTTCATGAACTAGCCTCTTCCTCTTGGAAGTTTTCTTGATCTTGCTGGAGGTTTCTTCTTCCATGCTCAGTCTCTTTGCAGCAATGGATTTCTTCACCTTGCTTGTGCCTTTCTTTGATTGTTGCCCTTGATATCCCTTGGCAACCACTTGCCTTTTTGGCTTAGAAGTTATCTCCTCATCTCGCAACAAAGTCGAATCCTCCTCATCGTAATTCCTCTTCTTCCTGGCCCAGTGGCAGCGCAGTAGTCCACTTGGAGTGCTTCTCTCCATCATCTGAAAAACTGCTTTCTTGAGACTTGTCGCTGCCTCAGAATCTCAAGCGGCATTTCGGACCTGTTCGATTGTCACTTCCATCGATATGACCGACAACCTGTGAATAGAATAGGTATAGGCGAATAGAAGAGTTATCACAAACTACAGAGGGTTTTGCAAAAGAATGAGTTCAAACTTTAGTCTTAGGTTTTCACAGAATACATGTCGGTCGACCGAGTCTATAAATTCGTGAATCCGAAGTGTCTAAACAGACCACATACACCACTTTCGGTTGGACGAAATGGGTTTCGCCCTAGCCGAGAGCACTAGGGTTTCACTAAATCCTCACTTGGTCTTACCGATTTGCACAACTTCGGTTGGACCGAAAGGTGCAGTCAATGGCCAGAGGCCAAATCGGTCGATCCGAGAATGTAGAATCGGTCACACCGAGATGTGTTCGTGGAAACCTAACCCTAAAATTTTCACTCGAATTTTGTTCTATGATCTAATCTGCTGGATAGAATGATTTCAATCTTGGCAAGAAACTAGGCAAAACCTATCGTGCGTAGAATCAGCGGTTGGAGCACGAGAGGGATGAAAATCACCCAATGCGGTGGAGCTTCACTACGGCGGCAACGGCGCGATGAGAAAGACCGTTGACGGCGATGGAGACCCGCGGCGAGGGCGCACAGGTGATGGCGGAGACGATCCAAAGACCACGGCGACGGCAGCGAAGGGTTTGAGGGTGAGGCGTTTTGAAGAAGTAATCAACGCGCGCTGTCCTCGGGTATATATACCCTTCGGTGTCGGTGGGACCGAGTTGGAAAACTTCGGTGGGACCGAGATGGTTAATCTGCGTGCGGTTACACACTTCGGTCACGCCGAAATTTGCAACTCGGTTTCACCGAGGTGAAAACCTAGATCAATCCAAGTGATTTCGGTCTGTCCGATTTGAGTATATCGGTTTGACCGAAAGTACTTAGAAGGTTTTGGAAGTTAGGCTTTTGACGGATCGGTGGCTCAGTGCTCCTCACTCGGTCTGTCCAAAAAGTCTTGTTCAAAGTTTGTGATATAAGCATGAATAGAGTTTGAGACAAGAAAGCATAGATAGCTAGGGAGGAACTTAGGCATTCTTGTCCATCCATTTGGTCAAAAAGAAAGAAAACCAAAAGACCAAAGCAACAAATGGATGTCCTTGAATGGATAAAATCATGCATCCAACATGCTCACACAATAAGATAGCAAATGAAATATGTGTCAAACATGCACAAACAAAACACTAACAGCTAGCACACAATTTGGCGATGACTATGTCATCTATATATGAGCATATTGACTTAGGAGTCAAATGAGAACATTTGATCATAGGTCATACTCATCGTTTAAGCACAAGTGGGGTTACCACTTTTCCATAAAGCATTGATGTGTTCACATCATTAGAAGATGCTTTGGCTCATTTCTTTAGAGCAAAGCTCCCCCTTGATGTGAGAACCCCTTTTAAAGGGTCAAACTAACCTTGGGTTGTCGTTGAAGACTTCATGTAGATGTTGAAGATGTGGATGCTCAATGTTGATGAAGATCACCAAGAGTTGGGAGCAATCCTTAGGATTCGGGCACTTTCAATACCTACATGGGTTAGTCCCACAAGGAACAAACAAAAATATCCATGGACATAGATTGAAGTACACAATAGATGATGTCCATGAAAGCAATGATTACCTTGTCCCTTGACTTACCAACATGAGGGTTTGTGACTCCATGAACTAGTGCAAGATGTGGAAGTTGATTGCACAAGTTCTTGCCAAAAGAATATGAGTGAAGTATATTGGCGGAGTCACCCTCAAGAACTCTCTAGTTCTTCTTCTTCGGGATCCACATCATCTTGATGGGAATCCTTGGGGTAGTAGTTGAGCTTGTCGAAGTAGAACTTGAAGTTGCCTTGGGAACCCACTTGACCATGGCCTTGGGTGCTTCAATAAATGCATCAATCTCCTCTTGAAGCTTGTCCTTGCCTTTTAGCTTGTGGTCTTGTGGTGGAAGGTCATCTTGAGCTTGTTCCTCATTTGAAGAAGTAGGATCATACTTCTTCTCTTGAGAAACGAACTTTGGAGTGGGATATTGACCTTCTTCCCATTCAACACCCTCGGCGTTGAACTTTCGCTCAAAACCAATTCCTTGATTCTTCCGTGTCTTCCTTGCTTGCGAACAATTTCCTCAAAGCTCTTGCTTCCGCAAGACTCTTGTAGACACCTTTCTCTATAATCCCTTTCAATAGACTATTTTCTTGCTCAAGTGAAACTTGGCTTGAAACATTGTTAGTGGAATCAAGAGAATTACTAGAAGTAACAACATTTGATTTAGCATGATTATTGTTACTACTAGATGAAGAATTTTTCTTATGCTTGTCATGTTTGGTTTTGATAGGTGGCAAGAAATTAGACAAGAGAAGTCGTTTGGCAAGATATGAAGAACTCTTCTTTCGAAGATCGTCATTGATAGCTTTTAGAAACTCATGTTCTTGCTCTAGATTGAGCTTCTCGAAGCGTAGCTTCTCATGAGATCTTAGGAGCTCTCTATGATCTTCTTGAGTTGTTTCATGAGCTAACTTAAGAGTGTTTAGTTCTTTAGTTAGTCGCTCAATCTCCTTCATAGCATTGTCATTCGACTCTTCTCGACTATAAAGACTACTAGCATGTTCATCATTACTAAGCTCACTAGATTTATCATGTAAAAGCTCATCTTCACCAAGCAAGTCATCCTCATCACTATCAAAGTCGATAAACTCAGGGTGTGATACCTTGGGGCCTTTTGCCATGAAGCATCTTCCAATCCCCTCATTTGGTGAATCAAATATGTCATAGGAGTTGGAGTTGGAGGACACGAGAGCAAGACCGCAACACCTTCATCTTGATCAGATTCGAGTTGGAGTGATAGCTTCTTTGGAGTGATTGTCGGAGTCGGAGCCGAAACCCATTCACCAACATGAGCTTGATGTTTTCTTCTTGTGTAGCTCCTTGATGACTTGTCTTTCCTTTCCGAATCCTTGCTTCTCCGAGAGGATCTTCGCTCATAACGATCATCTCTACTCCTTCTCTCTTTTCGAGGCGACTCTTCTCTTGAGCTTCTTCTTCTTGGAGATTCTTCTCTTCTCTTGTGGGAGTCGAACACTCATTTGAGTAGTGTCCGGTCTTCCACAATTGTAGCAGCTTTCGATCACGACTAGAAGATCTCTTTTCATCATATGATCTAGACTTTGAGCTTCTTTCCTTGCTTCTACTCTTGTAGAATTTGTTGAAGTTCTTCACCATTAGGCTTATCTCTTCATTGGAAACTAGCTTGTCACTTGAGGTTGTGGGAGCTTCAACTGCAGCTTTGTAAGCACCACTTGACTTGTTGTGAAGCTCTTCCTTATCTTTAAGTGTCATCTCATGAGCAACAATCCTTCCAATGACTTGGTAGGCTTGAGATCTTTGTAGTTTGGCATCATTTGGATCAAAGTGCACACGGTGTCATACTTTCCATCCAAAGCTCTGAGAATCTTCTTGATGATGAATCGGTCGGTCATTTCTTCACTTCCTAAGCCTGCCATCTCATTGGTGATGAGAGCAAGCCTAGAGTACATTTCAGCGACTCCTTCACCTTCCTTCATCTTGAACTTGTCAAGTCGACCTTGAAGAACATCTAGCTTTGATTCCTTCACGGACTCGGTACCTTCGTGCATTTCGACCAAAGTATCCCAAATCTCTTTTGCATTCTCAAGACGGCTGATCTTGTTGAACTCCTCGGGACACAAAGCATTGAAGAGAATGTCACAAGCTTGAGCATTGTTCAGAACATTAGCAACTCATCCGCAGTAGCTTCGCGATCCGAACTTTTCCTTCCTCAAGAACTCACCTTGCAAGCCAACACAAATAATGCCCCATGCGGCGGGGTTATGTCCAAGAATATGCATTTTCATTTTATGCTTCCAACTAGCAAAGTTTGAACCATCAAAGTAAGGACCTCTCGAAATTACCCTCACTAGACGCCATACTCACCTAGGTTGTGAAACCAAGCTTATGGAGTCCAATGCAATGGAAACCAATCCAATGGAGACCAAAGCTCTGATACCACTTGTAGGATCGGAAGTATGTCTAGAGGGGGGGTGATTAGACAACTTGACAACTTAAAAGTTTCGCCTTTTGGTTGGAGTAGATTTTTAGCAAGTTCACAATGATAACCAAGTCAAGTATCACCCTACACATGCAATTCTAGAGTTGTGGCAGCGGAAAGTAAATTGCACGTAGTAAATGAGAGGTGGAGAAGAGCAAACACAATTTGGAGACACGGAGATTTTTCTCGTGGTTCCGATAGGTGGTGCTATCGTCAATCCACGTTGATGGAGACTTCAACCCACGGAGGGTAACGGCTGCGAGAGTCCACGGAGGGCTCCACCCACGAAGGGTCCACGAAGAAGCAACCTTGTCTATGCCATCATGGCTTACGCCCACGGAGGACTAGCCTTACTCGGGGTAGATCTTCACGAAGTAGGCGATATCCTTGCCCTTACAAACTCCTTGGTTCAACTCCACATCATGACGGAGGCTCCCAAGCGACACCTAACCAATCTAGGAGGCACCACCCTCCAAAAGGTAATAGATGGGGTTGGTGATGATGAACTCCTTGCTCTTGTGCTTCAAATGATAATCTCCCCAACACTCAACTCTCCTCACTGATTTTGCTGTGGTGGAAGAAAGGATTGAGTGGAAAGCAACTTGGGAAGGCTAGAAATCAAGTTTCATATGGTGGGAGTGGAGCAACTTGATCTCAACACAAGGGTAGGTAGTTTTCTTCTCGTAAATGTAAGGTAGGAGTGGTAGTTCTTTCGATGGCTCTCTCCACGAATGAAGAGGAGGTGGAGGGTATTTATAGCCTCCACACAAAATCCAACTGTTACACACATTTGACCAATCTCGGTCGGACCGAAGTTGACAACTCGGTGAGACCGAAAGTTCAAATCTTGTGAGCGTTGGGATTTTTGTGGGACCGAAAATACAATCTCGGTTAGTCCGATTCTTCCAAAGTCTAGGGTTTGCCAATCTCGGTGGGACCGACTTTCTCATCTCGGTGACACCGATTTGAGTCTGAAGGTTCTGAAGCTTGGCAACACCAATTTCGGTATGACCGAGTTTGGAATCGGAAAATCCGAAATTCTTAGGGTTTGGCTATCTGGTGAGGTGGTTCATCTCGGTGTGTCGAGTTTGGAATCGGTGGGACCGAGATTACTTATGAGTTTATGTTGGAATGAAAGATTGCTGATAGTTTGAGAGATAAATCACTAAGCACTTTAGAGCAACCAGATCATCATCATAACCTCATCCCCTTTTAATAGTATTGGCTTTCCTATGGACTCAATGTGATCTTGAATCACTAAACCAAAAATGGAGTCTTGAGCTTTTGCCAATGTTTTCCTTAGCATTTCGAGGGGTCCACATCATCAGTCATTGCCATACCCATATCACTGAACTTTCTGAAATATTCTCAAGAATGATTAGTTCAATGATATATATGTTGTTATTAATTACCAAAACCACCCGGGGATTAGTTGCACTTTCAATTGTAGGATCGGAAGTATGTCTAGAGGGGGGGTGATTAGACTACTTGACAACTTAAAAGTTTCGCCTTTTGGTTGGAGTAGATTTTTAGCAAGTTCACAATGATAACCAAGTCAAGTATCACCCTACACATGCAATTCTAGAGTTGTGGCAGCGGAAAGTAAATTGCACGTATAGTAAATGAGAGGTGGAGAAGAGCAAACGCAATTTGGAGACACGGAGATTTTTCTCGTGGTTCCGATAGGTGGTGCTATCGTCAATCCACGTTGATGGAGACTTCAACCCACGGAGGGTAACGGCTGCGAGAGTCCACGGAGGGCTCCACCCACGAAGGGTCCACGAAGAAGCAACCTTGTCTATGCCATCATGGCTTACGCCCACGGAGGACTAGCCTTACTCGGGGTAGATCTTCACGAAGTAGGCGATCTCCTTGCCCTTACAAACTCCTTGGTTCAACTCCACATCATGACGGAGGCTCCCAAGCGACACCTAACCAATCTAGGAGGCACCACCCTCCAAAAGGTAATAGATGGGGTTGGTGATGATGAACTCCTTGCTCTTGTGCTTCAAATGATAATCTCCCCAACACTCAACTCTCCTCACTGATTTTGCTGTGGTGGAAGAAAGGATTGAGTGGAAAGCAACTTGGGAAGGCTAGAAATCAAGTTTCATATGGTGGGAGTGGAGCAACTTGATCTCAACACAAGGGTAGGTAGTTTTCTTCTCAAAATGTAAGGTAGGAGTGGTAGTTCTTTCGATGGCTCTCTCCACGAATGAAGAGGAGGTGGAGGGTATTTATAGCCTCCACACAAAATCCAACCGTTACACACATTTGACCAATCTCGGTCGGACCGAAGTTGACAACTCGGTGAGACCGAAAGTTCAAATCTTGTGAGCGTTGGGATTTTCGTGGGACCGAAAATACAATCTCGGTTAGTCCGATTCTTCCAAAGTCTAGGGTTTGCCAATCTCGGTGGGACCGACTTTCTCATCTCGGTGACACCGATTTGAGTACAGAAGGTTACAGAAGCTTGGCAACACTAATTTCGGTATGACCGAGTTTGGAATCGGAAAATCCGAAATTCTTAGGGTTTGGCTATATGGTGAGGTGGTTCATCTCGGTGTGTCGAGTTTGGAATCGGTGGGACCGAGATTACTTATGAGTTTATGTTGGAATGAAAGATTGCTGATAGTTTGAGAGATAAATCACTAAGCACTTTAGAGCAACCAGATCATCATCATAACCTCATCCCTTTTAATAGTATTGGCTTTCCTATGGACTCAATGTGATCTTGGATCACTAAACCAAAAATGGAGTCTTGAGCTTTTGCCAATGTTTTCCTTAGCATTTTGAGGGTCCACATCATCGGTCATTGCCATACCCATATCAATTGAACTTTCGAAATATTCTCAAGAAATGATTAGTTCAATGGTATATATGTTGTTATTAATTACCAAAACCACCCGGGATTAGTTGCACTTTCAATCTCCCCTTTTGGTAATTGATGACAACATATAGATCAAAGCTTCGACAAATGATATAATCAATGAATAACATCGTCGCTTTGAGAAGTATGTGATAAGCAAGAGCTCCCCCTAAATTTGTGCATTATTTAAGATTTGCGTTTGAATGCAAATGCACAATCGATTAGGATCATGGGTCACTCTTCCATGTCACATACATCTTGGTGGAGCGCACAAAATGATAAGAATGAATAACATGCACCCAATCACCAAGACATGAGTAAGTGATCATACAAGATATGAATGGAATATGATAAGCAATAAGCACACATTAAGCACAGTATGATCAAGCACTCATCAAGATCGAGCAAGCGTAGTATCAAACACACGAAATGTCTCAAGAACTCAAAAGTATCTCAAGGAAAACCGCAAACGAAAGAGCAAAACGAGCACTCTCTCTCTCGAAGCCCTATGATCTATACAATTTCTCCCCTTTGGCAACAAGTTACCAAAAGTTCGAAGGTATAGAGCTAATCGTCACTCGGGACTCTGCTGGCGGCTCTGCTGCGTCGATGGAGTGGAGATAGCTGCATCTGCAAAAGCTTCGCTGAAGTCTGTGGAGCTGGAGGAGTGGATCTTGGAGCTGGTCTTTGGGCCAGCGGAGCTGTAGGAGGTCTTGATGTAGTAGCCACAGGGTCATCCACAGAATAGCAATGATCTGGGCTTTGTGGGCACTGCAGCAGGCTGCTCATAGTCATCTGAACCATATCACCTTCCATCTCCCTCATGAGTTCTGCCTTCTCCTCTTAGCTTCCTCAATGTCGCCTCAAGCTTGTTGACGGTGACTGCACTTGATCGACTTGACATCGAGAGCATGGAACTTATCTTCAACTATCCTCTCAAGGCTCTCCTAAGATCGCACTATGCTGGCGGCGTAGCTCAATTCTCTCGAGTGGCTTCAAGAAGTTGTTCTCCAACGCTCTTGGGCTTTCTTCTTTGCTTCCTTCTCAGCTTTAGCTTGTTTGGCAGCTTCAGGACTTAGCACGTCCTTCGACAGATGTGGGAGCATCCTCAGTCATCACAACTTCGTTATCTTCGTGTTCAGGCTGCAGTGGCAAGTGGGGTCTATCCAACAGGTAGGTGTCCGTGCCAAACTTGGCATTAATGAGCATCTGAATATGCGGAGCAAACCCACACGACCTCTTACAGTCTGCTGCTGTCCTCTTGATAGTCTCTACTATCGTGTCCATCACCTTAAAAGGTGTCTTCTGATCTAGAATGTGCAGCATGTTGATAGAATACCCTCTTATCATGCGGTGGTCTCCTGACTTAGGCATCAAAGTATGCCTCAGAATGGTGTTGGTGGTTGGGAGACCTGCCTGAAGATAATAAACTGATCCAAGCTTCCATATCTCTACATCCTTCTCAGGTACCTCATTGTACATGTTCTTCATAGACTCGTGATTCTTCTTCGGAATGCCATAGACATCAACATCATCATCCCTTGATACTGGTGCATTCAGCAACACTCTCCATTCTTCAACTGTTGAATGGAATCTCTGTCCTTCTGTCATCCATACAATTCTGCCATCTGGATAGAAGTGTGCGGTGGCATAGAACTGCATGATCATCTCATCATCCCAAGCAGTCAATTTCTGACCAACAAACTCTGCAATCCCACAAGTAGTGAAGCTTTCATGCACATGTGGGAAATAGTCTCTGTGCTCTTCACTATCGATGTAATCCCAGTCTACATATCTGGTGTCAGCAACAATTGGCTTCTTATCCATGAGCACTGTCTCATAAAAGTCTTGTTGCTCTCTTGTGTGGAACCTTGGGTCAACCTGCTGTCCTTCTCCGGTGGCATATGGATCAACTTGCCTCCATAGCTTTGAGACCTTTATCCTTCCTTTCCTTCATATTTTCAGCTCGAGGATGAGCATCATTATGAACTGGCAATTTCATCGAGCTTGACAAAACATGAGCCTCATCATCGATTCTGCAGTGGCACATTTTCCTTCTTCTTCTCTGAAGGCGGTATGTTCCTCACAGTCTTCTTTGGCTTGGCGGCAGGTTTGGCTTGGGCTGCCTTTCTTGGAGCTGATGGCTTAGCTTTTGTGGGTGCTCCCTTACGATGGCATCTCCCATCAACTTCGCTTCGAGGAGGCTAGGTGCTTCCTCATCTGAATCATCATCATCGACTTCTTCATGAACTAGCCTCTTCCTCTTGGAAGTTTTCTTGATCTTCTTTGGAGGTTTCTTCTTCCATGCTCGAGCTCTTTGCAGCAGTGGATTTCTTCACCTTGCTTGTGCCTTTCTTTGTTGTTGCCCTTGATATCCCTTGGCAACCACTTGCCTTTTGGCTTAGAAGTTATCTCCTCATCTGCAACAAAGTCGAATCCTCCTCATCGAATTCCTCTTCTTCACGGCCTGTGGCAGCTGCAGGCATCCACTTGGAGTGCTTCTCTCTCCATCATCTGAAAAACTGCTTTCTTGGGACTTGTCGTTGCCTCGGAATCTCAAGCGGCATTTCAGACCTGTTCATTGTCACTTCCATCGACATGACCGACAACCTGTGAATAGAATAGGTATAGGCGAGAATAGAAGAGTTATCACAAACTGCAGAGGGTTTTGCAAAAAGAATGAGTTCAAACTTTAGTCTTAGGTTTTCACAGAATACATGTCGGTCTGACCGAGTCTATAAATTCGGTGAATCCGAAGTGTCTAAACAGACCACATACACCACTTTCGGTTGGACCGAAATGGGTTTCGGTCTAGCCGAGAGCACTAGGGTTTCACTAAATCCTCACTTCGGTCTTACCGATTTGCACAACTCGGTTGGACCGAAAGGTGCAGTGCAATGGCCAGAGGCCAAATCGGTCAGTCCGAGAATGTAGAATCGGTCACACCGAGATGTGTTCGGCGGAAACCTAACCCTAAAATTTTCACTCGAATTTTGTTCTATGATCTAATCTGCTGGATAGAATGATTTCAATCTTGGCAAGAAACTAGGCAAAACCTATCGTGCATAGAATCAGCGGTTGGAGCACGAGAGGGATGAAACTCACCCAATGCGGTGGAGCTTCACTACGGCGGCAACGGCGCGATGAGAAAGACCGTTGACGGCGATGGAGACCCGCGGCGAGGGCGCACAGGTGATGGCGGAGACGATCCAAAGACCACGGCGACGGCAGCGAAGGGTTTGAGGGCGAGGCGTTTTGAAGAAGTAATCAACGCGCGCTGTCCTCGGGTATATATACCCTTCGGCTGTCGGTGGGACCGAGTTGGAAAACTCGGTGGGACCGAGATGGTTAACTGCGTGCAGTTACACACTTCGGTCACGCCGAAATTGTAACTTCGGTTTCACCGAGGTGAAAACCTAGATCAATCCAAGTGATTTGATCATCCGATTTGAGTATATCGGTTTGACCGAAAGTACTTAGAAGGTTTTGGAAGTTAGGCTTTTGACGGATCGGTGGCTCGAGTGCTCCTCACTCGGTCTGTCCAAAAAGTCTTGTTCAAAGTTTGTGATATAAGCATGAATAGAGTTTGAGACAAGAAAGCATAGATAGCTAGGGGAGGAACTTAGGCATTCTTGTCCATCCATTTGGTCAAAAGAAAGAAAACCAAAAGACCAAAGCAACAAATGGATGTCCTCGAATGGATAAAATCATGCATCCAACATGCTCACACAATAAGATAGCAAATGAAATATGTGTCAAACATGCACAAACAAAACACTAACAGCTAGCACACAATTTGGCGATGACTATGTCATCTATATATGAGCATATTGACTTAGGAGTCAAATGAGAACATTTGATCATAGGTCATACTCATCGTTTAAGCACAAGTGGGGTTACCACTTTTCCATAAAGCATTGATGTGTTCACATCATTAGAAGATGCTTTGGCTCATTTCTTTAGAGCAAAGCTCCCCCTTGATGTGAGAACCCCTTTTAAAGGGTCAAACTAACCTTGGGTTGTCGTTGAAGACTTCATGTAGATGTTGAAGATGTGGATGCTCAATGTTGATGAAGATCACCAAGAGTTGGGAGCAATCCTTTGGATTCGGGCACTTTCAATACCTACATGGGTTAGTCCCACAAGGAACAAACAAAAATATCCATGGACATAGATTGAAGTACACAATAGATGATGTCCATGAAAGCAATGATTACCTTGTCCTTGACTTACCAACATGAGGGTTTGTGACTCCATGAACTAGTGCAAGATGTGGAAGTTGATTGCACAAGTTCTTGCCAAAAGAATATGAGTGAAGTATATTGGCGGAGTCACCCTCAAGAACTCTCTAGTTCTTCTTCTTGGGATCCACATCATCTTGATGGGAATCCTTGGGGTAGTAGTTGAGCTTGTCAAGTAGAACTTGAAGTTGCCTTGGGAACCCACTTGACCATGGCCTTGGGTGCTTCAATAAATGCATCAATCTCCTCTTGAAGCTTGTCCTTGCCTTTTAGCTTGTGGTCTTGTGGTGGAAGGTCATCTTGAGCTTGTTCCTCATTTGAAGAAGTAGGATCATACTTCTTCTCTTGAGAAACGAACTTTGGAGTGGGATATTGACCTTCTTCCCATTCAACACCCTCGGCGTTGAACTTTCGCTCAAAACCAATTCCTTGATTCTTCCTGTCTTCCTTGCTTGCGAACAATTTCCTCAAAGCTCTTGCTTCCGCAAGACTCTTGTAGACACCTTTCTCTATAATCCCTTTCAATAGACTATTTTCTTGCTCAAGTGAAACTTGGCTTGAAACATTGTTAGTGGAATCAAGAGAATTACTAGAAGTAACAACATTTGATTTAGCATGATTATTGTTACTACTAGATGAAGAATTTTTCTTATGCTTGTCATGTTTGGTTTTGATAGGTGGCAAGAAATTAGACAAGAGAAGTCGTTTGGCAAGATATGAAGAACTCTTCTTTCGAAGATCGTCATTGATAGCTTTTAGAAACTCATGTTCTTGCTCTAGATTGAGCTTCTCGAAGCGTAGCTTCTCATGAGATCTTAGGAGCTCTCTATGATCTTCTTGAGTTGTTTCATGAGCTAACTTAAGAGTGTTTAGTTCTTTAGTTAGTCGCTCAATCTCCTTCATAGCATTGTCATTCGACTCTTCTCGACTATAAAGACTACTAGCATGTTCATCATTACTAAGCTCACTAGATTTATCATGTAAAAGCTCATCTTCACCAAGCAAGTCATCCTCATCACTATCAAAGTCAATAAACTCAGGGTGTGATACCTTGGGGCCTTTTGCCATGAAGCATCTTCCAATTCCCTCATTTGGTGAATCAAATATGTCATAGGAGTTGGAGTTGGAGGACACGAGAGCAAGACCGCAACACCTTCATCTTGATCAGTATTCGGAGTTGGAGTGATAGCTTCTTTCGGAGTGATTGTCGAGTCGGGCGGAAACCCATTCACCAACATGAGCTTGATGTTTTCTTCTTGTGTAGCTCCTTGATGACTTGTCTTTCCTTTCCGAATCCTTGCTTCTCCGAGAGGATCTTCGTTCATAACGATCATCTCTACTCCTTCTCTCTTTTCGAGGCGACTCTTCTCTTGAGCTTCTTCTTCTTGAAGATTCTTCTCTTCTCTTGTGGGAGTCGAACACTCATTTGAGTAGTGTCCGGGTCTTCCACAATTGTAGCAGTTTCGATCACGACTAGAAGATCTCTTTTCATCATATGATCTAGACTTTGAGCTTCTTTCCTTGCTTCTACTCTTGTAGAATTTGTTGAAGTTCTTCACCATTAGGCTTATCTCTTCATTGGAAACTAGCTTGTCACTTGAGGTTGTGGGAGCTTCAACTGCAGCTTTGTAAGCACCACTTGACTTGTTGTGAAGCTCTTCCTTATCTTTAAGTGTCATCTCATGAGCAACAATCCTTCCAATGACTTCGTAGGCTTGAGATCTTTGTAGTTTGGCATCATTTGGATCAAAGTGCACACGGTGTCATACTTTCCATCCAAAGCTCTGAGAATCTTCTTGATGATGAATCGGTCGGTCATTTCTTCACTTCCTAAGCCTGCCATCTCATTGGTGATGAGAGCAAGCCTAGAGTACATTTCAGCGACTCCTTCACCTTCCTTCATCTTGAACTTGTCAAGTGACCTTGAAGAACATCTAGCTTTGATTCCTTCACGGACTCGGTACCTTCGTGCATTTCACCAAAGTATCCCAAATCTCTTTTGCATTCTCAAGGCGGCTGATCTTGTTGAACTCCTCGGGACACAAAGCATTGAAGAGAATGTCACAAGCTTGAGCATTGTTACGTAACATTCGCAACTCATCCGCATAGCTTCGCGATCCGGAACTTTTCCTTCCTCGAAGAACTCACCTTGCAAGCCAACACAAATAATGCCCCATGCGGCGGGGTTATGTCCAAGAATATGCATTTTCATTTTATGCTTCCAACTAGCAAAGTTTGAACCATCAAAGTAAGGACCTCTCGGAAATTACCCTCACTAGGCGCCATACTCTCCTAGGTTGTGAAACCAAGCTTATGGAGTCAATGCAATGGAAACCAATCCAATGGAGACCAAAGCTCGATACCACTTGTAGGATCGGAAGTATGTCTAGAGGGGGTGATTAGACTACTTGACAACTTAAAAGTTTAGCCTTTTGGTTGGAGTAGATTTTAGCAAGTTCACAATGATAACCAAGTCAAGTATCTCCCTACACATGCAATTCTAGAGTTGTGGCAGCGAAAGTAAATTGCACGATAGTAAATGAGAGGTGGAGAAGAGCAAGCGCGCAATTTGGAGACACGGAGATTTTTCTCGTGGTTCCGATAGGTGGTGCTATCGTCAATCCACGTTGATGGAGACTTCAACCCACGGAGGGTAACAGCTGCGAGAGTCCACGGAGGCTCCACCCACGAAGGGTCCACGAAGAAGCAACCTTGTCTATGCCATCATGGCTTCGCCCACGGAGGACTAGCCTTACTCGGGTAGATCTTCACGAAGTAGGCGATCTCCTTGCCCTTACAAACTCCTTGGTTCAACTCCACATCATGACGGAGGCTCCCAAGCGACACCTAACCAATCTAGGAGGCACCACCCTCCAAAAGGTAATAGATGGGGTTGGTGATGATGAACTCCTTGCTCTTGTGCTTCAAATGATAATCTCCCCAACACTCAACTCTCCTCACTGATTTTGCTGTGGTGGAAGAAAGGATTGAGTGGAAAGCAACTTGGGAAGGCTAGAAATCAAGTTTCATATGGTGGGAGTGGAGCAACTTGATCTCAACACAAGGGTAGGTAGTTTTCTTCTCGAAATGTAAGGTAGGAGTGGTAGTTCTTTCGATGGCTCTCTCCACGAATGAAGAGGAGGTGGAGGGTATTTATAGCCTCCACACAAAATCCAACCGTTACACACATTTGACCAATCTCGGTCAGACCGAAGTTGACAACTCGGTGAGACCGAAAGTTCAAATCTTGTGAACGTTGGGATTTTCGGTGGGACCGAAAATACAATCTCGGTTAGTCCGATTCTTCCAAAGTCTAGGGTTTGCCAATCTCGGTGGGACCGACTTTCTCATCTCGGTGACACCGATTTGAGTACAGAAGGTTACAGAAGCTTGGCAACACTAATTTCGGTATGACCGAGTTTGGAATCGGAAAATCCGAAATTCTTAGGGTTTGGCTATATGGCTGAGGTGGTTCATCTCGGTGTGTCTGAGTTTGGAATCGGTGGGACCGAGATTACTTATGAGTTTATGTTGGAATGAAAGATTGCTGATAGTTTGAGAGATAAATCACTAAGCACTTTAGAGCAACCAGATCATCATCATAACCTCATCCCCTTTTAATAGTATTGGCTTTCCTATGGACTCAATGTGATCTTGGATCACTAAACCAAAAATGGAGTCTTGAGCTTTTGCCAATGTTTTCCTTAGCATTTTGAGGGGTCCACATCATCAGTCATTGCCATACCCATATCACTGAACTTTCTGAAATATTCTCAAGAAATGATTAGTTCAATGGTATATATGTTGTTATTAATTACCAAAACCACCCGGGGATTAGTTGCACTTTCAGAGCGGCATACTTTCATTGTCAACATAACAACTAAAAGACGCCGATATCTTCCATGCTAAACAAATTATAGGCGGTTCCCAAACAGAATGGTAAAGTTTATACTCCCCTTCCTCCACAAGCATCAATTCATGGCTTGCTTGAAACAACGAGTGCCTCCAACATTCAACGGGTCCCAAGGGGAGTTTTGTTTGCAGTTATTTTTATTTAGTTTGCATAAAGCATGGGACTGGGCATCCCTGATACCAGCCATTTTCTCGTGAATGAGGAGCGGAGTCCACTCCTCTTGACAATAACCTGCCTAACACAGAAGATAAGGGCAGCTCTAGTTGGCATATGAGCTATTTGAACATGCAAAACATAATGTTTATTTGAAGGTTTAGAGTTTGGCACATATAAATTTACTTGGAACGGCAGGTAAATACCACATATAGGTAGGTATAGTGGACTCATATGGAATAACTTTGGGGTTTAAGGAGTTTGGATGCACAAGCAGTATTCCTGCTTAGTACAGGTGAAGGCTAGCAATAGACTGGGAAGCGACCAACTGAGAGAGCGACAACAGTAGTAAACATGCATTAAAACTAATTTACACCGAATACAAGCATGAGTAGGATATAAGCCACCATGAACATAAATATCATGAAGGCTATGTTGATTTGATTCAACTACATGCGTGAACATGTGCCAAGTCGAGTCACTCAATACATTTAAAGGAGGATACCATCCCATCATACCACATCATAATCATTCTAATAGCATGTTGGCACGCAAGGTAAACCATTATAACTCATAGCTAATCAAGCATGGCACAAGCAACTATAATCTCTAAATGTCATTGCAAATATGTTTACTTCATAATAGCTAAATCAAGAACGATGAATCATCATATACAAAAACAAGAAAGGTCGAGTTCATACCAGCTTTTCTCTTCCCAATAAGTCCATCATATATCATCATTATTGCCTTTCACTTGCACGATCGAACAATGTGTATAATAATAAGAGTGCACGTGCATTGGACTAAGCTGGAATCTGCAAGCATTCAACTCAAGAGAGGAGACAAGTAATATGGGCTCCAAGTTAAATAAACAATCATGCATATAAGAGCCACTAAGCATTTTCAATATGGTCTTCTCGACCCCCAAAAGAAAGAAAATAAAATAAAAAACTATTTACACGGGAAAGCTCCCAACAAGTAAAAGAAGAACGGGAAATATTTTTGGGTTTTTCTTTTTTATTCTACTACAAGCATGGAAAGTAAACTAACTATTTTTTTTTGCTTTTTCTTAAGGTTTATCAAACACACAAGAAGAAAGCTAGAAAAAGAAATTTAAACTAGCATGGATATTACAGGGAAAAAGTATGAGCACCGACATCTAGCAATGAGTGTATGTGAACATGAATGTAATGTCAGTGGGAAATACATACTCCCCAAGCTGAGGCTTTTGGCCTAAGTTGGTCTATTGCCAGGGATAGCCTGGTGGATACCCATAGGTGAAGCTGGGGTCATAGTGTGACAAAGAAGACTCTGACTGCCACTGGCTGGCAGCCTCCTCTGGATCCCAAGAATAAACAGATAGTCGTGGAGGCTCATCTTGTGAGGTTCTGCAGACAAGTTAAACAAAGAAGGAGCAGGCAAAGTAATAGTCTCAGGGTGATGTTTATCAAAGTATAATTTATATTTGAGCTCCCCATCACGACTCTTAACAAGAAAATCATGCGCTATCATACTCTTATAATCTAAATAAGCATGGGGTAGCGCTGTTTCTTCTTTCTTCTCATGCCTAATAGGTATTTCAAAATGTTTAGCAAGGCGTGAAGCATAAATGCCTCCAAAGATGGGGCCCTTAGTACGGTTCAGACTTAACCGTCTAGCAACAATTCCACCCATACTAACAGAGTTATTGCGGTATAAACCATGGAACAAAATAATAATATTAGGAATACTAAGGTTCCCACAGTTCCCGCGTCCAATCAAGCAACGACTAGCAAATAAGGCAAAGTAGCGTAAAACAAGAAAATGTATGCTAGTGATCCTTGCATCAGAAACCTTCCTGGTTTCTCCCACCGTGATGGTGTTAATAAAAGCTTCTACTTCGTTATGGTGGGGTTCATCTAAGGTTTCTTCAAAGGGTGTTCTGCAAACCTTGCAGAATTCAGCTAATGTCATCTCTTTAACAACGTCATATAAATGAAACACTACTGTTGGAGGTGATTTCTTAGGGAAAAAGTAGAAGTTTTTCACAAAAGTATTTGTGAGTAAGAGATACTGATGACGTTGGTCGTGGAGGAAGTTGGTAAGGCCAGCATTCTCAATCAATAAATAGAAATATTCATAAATCCCAGCTCTCCTCAAGAAGTCATCGGAAGGCCATTCACATGGCCGGACCTCCGCGGTGCGAGGCAAATTAAATTTGGGCTTCTCCTCTTCTTCCTTTTGTTTTTCCTTAGAGCTTCGGCTCGACGAGCCCCTCAAAAGTCTCTTCATTATTTCTGAAACAATCTGAAATTTTTAGTAACTTCAAATAAAAGTGAACCAACTTTAATAAAATTGATAGCAACAACTCCCACAAGTGCCTAGGGCCTATATAAAGCATTGGAACTACTTGAGACCATATAAATTTGACATGCAAGCTCAAGAACATGGTCACCTATGCAGCACAAATTTGCAATGAATAAAGCACTAGAACAAAAACTAATTGGACCAATGGAGGAGTCACATACCAAGGAACAATCTCCCCAAGCAGTTTTGCGAGAGGTGCTTTGAGCAAGGAGATCGAAAATCACAGCAACGGGGGCTGGAACGCGTGCTTGAGTTGGTTTTTCGTGTTTGTGAGGCAGAGGAAGAAGATGGGTGCAAGGATAAGTGGAGGAGGGCCACCGTGGGCCCACGAGGCAGGGGGGCGCGCCCAGGGGGGTAGGGCGCGGCCTGCACCCTCGTGGCTAGGTGGAAGCTCCCCCCCGTGGTTATTTTTGCACAGTAAATCCTCAAATATTCTCGAAAAAATCATATTAAATTGGCATGGCATTCTGAGGACTTTTATTTTTGGGATATTTTTATATTGCACGGATAAGTCAGGAAACATACAGAAAAAAATACTATTTTACTTTATTTCTACTAAACAACATAAAATATAAAGAGGGTACAGAAGGTTGTGCTTCTAGTTTCATCCATCTCGTGACCATCAAAATGAACCCACTAACAAGGTTGATCAAGTCTTGTTAACAAACTCATTCCGAATAATCACGGAACCGGATAAATTTCGAATGACACTAAGTTACCTCAACGGGGATATGAAAATCCCCAACAATAAGAATATAATACTTTTTGTTGACAATAGGGAGAGGAAATTCAAAACCTCCAAATATAATCGATGGAACTTTTCCAATAGAATTGATACTGTAAACTTGAGGTTGTTTCCTCGGAAAATGTACCGTGTGGTCATTGCCATTAACATGAAAAGTGAGATTGCCTTTGGTGCAATCAATAACAGCCCCTGCAGTGTTAAGGAAAGGTCTTCCAAGAATAATAGACATACTATCATCCTCAGGAATATCAAGAATAACAAAGTTCGTTAAAATAGTAACGTTTGCAACTACAACAGGCACATCCTCACAAATACCGACAGGTATAGCAGTTGATTTACAGCCATTTGCAAAGATATTTCAGTAGGTGTCAACTTATTCAAGTCAAGTCTACGATATAAAGAGAGAGGCCTAACACTGACACCGGCTCCAAGATCACATAAAGCAGCTTTAACATAACTTCTCTTAATGGAGCATGGTATAGTAGGTACTCCAGGATCTCCAAGTTTCTTTGGTATTCCACCCTTAAAGTGTAATTAGCAAGCATGGTGGAAATTTCAGCTTCAGGTATCTTTTTTTATTAGTAATAATATCCTTCATATACTTAGCATAAGGATTTGTTTTAAGCACATCAGTTAATCGCATATGCAAAAAGATGGGTCTAATCATTTCAGCAAAGCGCTCAAAATCCTCATCATTCTTTTTCTTGGATGGTTTCGGAGGAAAAGGCATGGGTTTCTGTACCCAGGGTTCCCTTTCTTTACCATGTTTCCTAGTAACGAAGTCTCTTTTATCATAACGTTCATTCTTTGATTGTGGGTTATCAAGATCAACAACAGGTTCAACTTCTACATCATTATCATCACTAGGTTGAGCATCAATATGAACATTACCATTAACATTATCACCAGATTCATGTTCATCACCTCATTGTGTTTCAGCATCAGAAACAGAGATATCTTTTGGATTCTCAGGTGGTTCAGCAATAGGTTCACTAGAAGTTTGCAAAGTCCTACCATTTTTCTTTTTCTTCCTCTTAGAAGAACTAGGTACATCTACATTATTTCTTTGAGAATCTTGCTCGATTCTCTTAGGGTGGCCTTCAGGATACAAAGGTTCCTGAGTCATTCTACCAGTTCTAGTAGCCACTCTAACAGCATAATCATTTTTCTTACTATTCATTTCAACAAGAACTTCTTTCTGCGCTTGAAGTACTTGTTCTACTTGAGTGGTAACCATAGAAGCATGCTTGCTAACAAGTTTAAGTTCCCTCTAATATCAGCCATATAATCACCCAAGCATTTAATCATAAAGGAATTCTGTTTTAATTGTCTACCAAAATAAGCATTAAAGTCATCTTTCTTAAACATAAAGTCATCAAACTCATCAAAGCACTGACTAGCAATTTTAGTAGGAGGGACTTCAGCTTTATCATATCTATAGAGAGAATTTACCTTTACTACCTGTGTCAGGATATCAGGAGGTTCTTCATTAAATAAGTAATTGATATCATATACTTCTTCAACAGGCGGTAAATTAAGACCATGTATTTCTTCAATAGGAGGTAAATTCTTAACATCTTCAGCTTTAATACCTTTTTCTTTCATAGGTTTCTTTGCCTCTTGCATATCTTGGGACGAGAAATAGAACACCTCTCTTCTTGGAGTTGGTTTAGGAATAGGCTCGATGGTTGGCTCGAGAACTGGCTCAGGAGGTAGCTCGGGTGGTGCCCAATTATTTTCATTTGCCAACGTATTATTCAATAGAATTTCAGCGTCATCCGGTGTTCTTTCCCTGAAAAGAGAACCAGCACAACTATCCAGGTAATCTCTGGAAGCATCAGTTAGTCCATTATAAAAAATATCAAATATTTCAGGTTTCTTAAGAGGATGATCAGGCAAAGCATTAAGTAACTTGAGAAGCCTCCTCCAAGCTTGTGGGAGACTCTCTTCTTCAATTTACACAAAGTTGTATATTTCCCTCAAAGTAGCTTGTTTCTTATGAGCAGGGAAATATTTAGCAGAGAAGTAATAAATCATATCCTAGGGACTTTGCACACAACCAGGATTAAGAGAATTAAACCATATCTTAGCATCACCCTTTAATGAGAACGGGAATATTTTGAGTAAATAAAGATAGTGCGATCTCTCATTATTAGTAAACAGGGCAGCTATATCATTTAACTTAGTAAGATGTGCCACAACAATTTCAGATTCATAGCCATAAAAAGGATCAGATTCAACCAAAGTAATTATATCTGGATCAACAGAAAAATCATAATAATCCTGATCAGGAACACAGATAGGTGAAGTAGCAAAAGTAGGGTCGGGTTTCATCCTATCTCTAAAAGATTCTTTACTCCATTTAACTAGCAACCTCTTAAGTTCATGTCTATCCTGGCAAGCAAGAATAGCTGCAGAAGATTCAGCATCAAAAAGATAACCCTCAGGAATAGCAGGCATAGTTTCATCATCACTAACATCATCGTGCTCAGGTTCAATAATTTCTCTTTCTCTAGACCTAGCAATTTGCTCATCAAGAAATTCACCAAGGGGCACAGTAGTATCAAGCATAGAAGTAGTTTCATCATAAGTATCATGCATAGCAGAAGTGGCATCATCAATAACATGCGACATATCAGAATTCATAGCAGTAGTAGGTTTAGGTGTCGCAAACTTACTCATAACAGAAGGAGAATCTAGTGCAAGGCTAGATGGCAGTCCCTTACCTCCCCTCGTAGTTGAGGGGAAAATAGTAGTTCGGTCATCTTTCAAGTTCTTCATAGTTTCCAGCAGATATAAATGGCAAGTGACTCAAAGAATAGAGCTATGCTCCCCGGCGACGGCGCCAGAAAAAGGTCTTGATAACCCACAAGTATAGGGGATCGCAACCGTTTTCGAGGGTAGAGTATTCAACCCAAATTTGTTGATTCGACACAAGGGGAGCCAAAGAATATTCTCAAGTATTAGCAACTGAGTAGTCAATTCAACCACACCTGAAACTTACTATCTGCAGCAAAGTGTTTATTAGCAAAGTAATATGATAGTGGTGGTAACGGTAACAAAAGTAAAGACAGCAAAAGTAATGTTTTTGGTATTTTGTAGTGATTGTAAGAATAGCAACGGAAAAGTAAATAAGTGAGAACCAGTATATGGAAAACTCGTAGGCACCGGATTAGTGATGGATAATTATGTCGGATATGGTTCGTCATGTAACGGTCATAACATAGGGTGACACAGAACTAGCTCCAGTTCATCAATGTAATGTAGGCATGTATTCCGTATATAGTCATACGTGCTTATGGAAAAGAACTTGCATGACATCTTTTCTCCTACCCTCCCCTGGCAGCGGGGTCCTATTGGAAACTAAGGGATATTAGGCCTCCTTTTAATAGAGAACCAGAACAAAGCATTAGAACATAGTGAATACATGAACTCCTCAAACTATGGTCATCACCGGGAGTGGTCCCGATTATTGTCACTTCGGGGTTGCCGGATCATAACACATAGTAGGTGACTATAGACTTGCAAGATAGGATCAAGAACACACATATATTCATGAAAACATAATAGGCTCAGATCTGAAATCATGGCACTCAGGCCCTAGTGACAAGCATTAAGCATAGCAAATTCATAGCAACATCAATCTCAAAACATAATGGATACTAGGGATCAAACCCTAACAAAACTAACTCGATTACATGATAAATCTCATCCAACCCATCACAGTCCAACAAGCCTACGATGCAATTACTCACTCACGACGGTGAGCATCATGAAATTGGTGATGGAGGATGGTTGATGATGACGACAGCGACGAATCCCCCTCTCCGGAGCCCTGAACTGACTCCAGATCAGCCCTCCCGAGAGAGATTAGGGCTTGGCGGTGGCTCCGTATCGTAAAACGCGATGATTTCTTCTCTCTGATTTTTTTCTCCCCGAAAGCCAATATATGGAGTTGGAGTTGCCGTCGGAGGGCCACCAGGGGGCCCACAAGGTAGGGGGCGCACCAAGGGGGGCGCGCCCCCACCCTTGTGGACAGGGTGTGAGCCCCCTGGCCTTCATCTTTGGCGATGATTTTTCTTTATTTTTTCTAGGGTGTTCCGTGGAGTTTCAGGACATTCCAAGAACTTTATTTTCTGCGCATAAAACAACACCATGGCAATTCTGCTGAAAATAGCGTCAGTCCGGATTAGTTCCATTCAAATCATACAAGTTAGAGTCCAAAACAAGGGCAAAAGTGTTTGGAAAAGTAGATACGACGAAGATGTATCACCGGCATCCCGAAGCTTTTTGATATCCTTTTCCTGGACGGTAGAGGCCATCCACTTGCCTGCTGCTCCGGATCCGGACATTTTTGGAAGAGTCTTGTGGGCGGAGAAGACGAACGCTTGGGCGCTGGAGCTCAAGCGAGGGGGAATGGATGAGAAGAGGAAGAAGAAGGCGTGCGTGAAAAAGGGGAGTCCTTATCTCCTTATAAAGGCAGCAGGGATCCTGCGCCTCCCCACTTGCCCGGTAAACTCGCTTATTCCCCAAGCGCCGTGTTAATGGCGCGGCTGGGTTACCCACACCCGTATTGATGAGAATCCCGTGATAAGGGGACACGATCTCTGCTTCGACAAGACGTGCCAATAAAACCGCCTCACGATATGTGCGGTAGTAGGTTGAGAAAAACGGTTCGCATAATGACCGGGCCACAGTATGATGTCACGCTATGAAAAGTTTTCAGCAGATTAGATTTGTGGAATATTGTGCTCTCTACGGTGGTATGTGGAAATTGTTTTGCAGAGCCGGACACGATTCTTGTGTTCAAGATCTTCTATGGAGTATTCGGAGAAGGAACCTACCTTGCAATGCCGAAGACAATCTGTGCGCCGGACTCCGTCATTGAAGCCTGGTTCAGGGGCTACTGAGGGAGTCCTGGATTAGGGGGTCCTCGGACAGCCGAACTATACCCTTTGGCCGGACTGTTGGACTATGAAGATACAAGATTGAAGACTTCGTCCCGTGTCCGGGTGGGACTCTCCTTTGCGTGGAAGGCAAGCTTGGCAATTCGGATATGTAGATCTCCTTCTCTGTAACCGACTCTGTGTAACCCTAGCCCCCTCCGGTGTCTATATAAATTGGAGGGTTTAGTCCGTAGGACAAGAAGAACAATCATAATCATAGGATAGCTTCTAGGGTTTAGCCTCTACGATCTCGTGGTAGATCAACTCTTGTAATACTCATATCATCAAGATCAATCAAGCAGGAAGTAGGGTATTACCTCCGTCGAGAGGGCCCGAACCTGGGTAAACATTGTGTCCCCCACCTCCTGTTACCATTAGCCTTAGACGCACAGTTCGGGACCCGCTACCCGAGATCCGCCGGTTTTGACACCGACAGAGGGCCTCAAATCTAGCCAACGTCGTGAGGGTGGCGCTCGGGCACCATGTGGAGGCGCTCTTCGGAGCACGCTTCCTAGGAGAAGGCAGCAGGTGTGAGGCACCAGGCGTTCAGGAGTTCATCAGCAGGGCGATGGAGGAGATTCAGGAAGGAAGGGTTCTGCAAGGTGATCGTCGCCTGCCGCGAGGCGGAGCTCACTGCCTTGGTGAGGGTAAGGAGTTCCGCGTCTGCGTCGCCATCCCCGGGCTCAACAGGGCCGCATCTCGGCAGCTCATGTGGCCATCTCGTGTCGGCTGATGCGAGGGACAGCTTCACAGCTACGTCCGCATGCCTTTCGGCCTAGCGGGCACGGCTGAGGCGTTCCAGCGCTGCGTGAGCGATGCTCAGACATCCTGCAAATCCAGGCACCAGGCGCTCCTGGCGGAGATGGAGGAGCACCCTCAAAAGCCTTCCAGTCCCTCCGAGCCTCCCGAGGCTCGGCACCAGAGCGGCTCATTTGGGACGGCTTTTGCAGCGCGTGTTTTTTGGCTACTTCAACAACTCTTCAGCAACGCTACCAGGTGACATCTCCCTAGTTCGTTTAGTTTGGGGGAGCCCCTCGGGCTGCATCATCCCTAGGCCGTGTCGGTCCCCTACGATATGTATCATTTTGCGTTCACCTGGACTATCAAATCATTTATGTGAATTTATCTATGATCGTCACCTCATGACCACCGCCTCATGCCCTTCGTGCATTCTGACTAACGCCATTCCTGCATCACTGCACGATACTCACGTCGGCACGGTGCTTTTGCTCAGGTCCATCCCTGCAACGCTGATAAACCCGGGGATCGAGCTCTGGTTCACGGCCCGCCTCGCGTACACCACCTCGCAGGGTCCCCGGCGCCTCCTGAAGGAAATATGCCCTAGATGCAATAAAAAAGTTATTATTTATTTCCTTATTTCATGATAAATGTTTATTATTCATGCTAGAATTGTATTAACCGGAAACATAATACATGTGTGAATACATAGACAAACATAGTGTCACTAGTATGCCTCTACTTGACTAGCTCGTTGAATCAAAGATGGTTAAGTTTCCTAGCCCTAGACATGAGTTGTCATTTGATTAACGGGATCACATCATTAGAGAATGATGTGATTGACTTGACCCATTCTGTTAGCTTAGCACTTGATCGTTTAGTATGTTGCTATTGCTTTCTTCATGACTTATACATGTTCCTACAACTATGAGATTATGCAACTCCCGTTTACCAGAGGAACACTTTATGTGCTACCAAACATCACAACGTAACTGGGTGATTATAAAGGAGCTCTGGTGTCTCCAAAGGTACATGTTGAGTTGGCGTATTTCGAGATTAGGTTTTGTCACTCTGATTGTCGGAGAGGTATCTCTGGGCCCTCTCGGTAATGCACATCACTATAAGCCTTGCAAGCAATGTAGTTAATGAGTTAGTTACGGGATGATGCATTACATAACGAGTAAAGAGACTTGCCGGTAACGAGATTGAACTAGGAATTGAGATACCTATGATCAAATCTCGGGCAAGTAACATACCGATGACAAAGGGAACAATGTATGTTGTTATGCGGTTTGACCGATAAAGATCTTCATAGAATATGTGGAGTCAATATGAGCATCCAGGTTCCGCTATTGTTTATTGACCGGAGACGTGTCTCGGTCATGTCTACATAGCTCTTGAACCCGTAGGGTCCGCACGCTTAAGGTTTAGATGACAGTTATATTGTGAGTTTATGAGTTTTGATGAACCGAAGGAGTTCGGAGTCCCGGATGAGATCGGGGACATGACAAGGAGTCTCGAAATGGTCGAGACGTAAAGATCGATATATTGGACGACTATATTCGGACATCGGAAAGGTTCCGAGTGATTCGGGTATTGAGGGAGTCCTTGACTAGGGGGTGTCCGGACAGCCGGACTATCATTATCCGCCGGACTCCAAGACTACGAAGATACAAGATTGAAGACTCCGTCCCGTGTCCGGATGGGACTTTCCTTGGCGTGGAAGGCAAGCTTGGCAATACGGATATGTAGATCTCCTACCATTGTAACCGACTCTGTGTAACCCTAGCCTCCTCCGGTGTCTATATAAACCGGAGGGCTTTAGTCCGTAGGACAACATACATTACAATAATCATACCATAGGCTAGCTTCTAGGGTTTAGCCTCCTTGATCTCGTGGTAGATCCACTCTTGTACTACCCATATCATCAATATTAATCAAGCAGGGCGTGGGGTTTTACCTCCATCAAGAGGGCCCGACACAGGTAAAAACATCGTGTCCCTCATCTCTTGTTACCATCCGCCTAGACGCACGATTCGGGACCCCTACCGAGATCCGCGGTTTGACACCGACATTGGTGCTTTCATTGAGAATTCCTCCGTATCGTCACCGATAGGCTTGATGGCATCTTCAATCAACAACGCCGTCCGGGTGAGACTTTTCTCCCGGACAGATCTTCAGATTCGGCGGCGGCGCATGCGGGCAATTCACTTGGCCATCCGGAAGCGGATCGAAGCGGCGCCCCGGCGTCGAGTCAGATTTGGAAGCTTAAACTTCACGGCCGATGTCCACGGAGACTTGATCTTGACGGACTCGAGCCACAGCCAAGCCAGCGCTGCTGATTTGGCGATGGGCATGATCTAGCTCGCCACGAGCGGTGCCTTGTTAACGCCTGCGGATCCGCTTGATCATTAGCACGGAGCCGATCGCCCAGATCAAGGGCGGTGGATAGACGCCGCCACAGGGCTTCAACATCCACGGCGATGGGCGAACACTAATCTTGTCCCTGCGAAACTTCGTGATTCCGGGCGCGGACTCCTTGCGGACTCAACCTCCGCACCTACCAATCGATCCGGATTGGGCGCCGGTTATGGAATTCACCGCCGCGGACATCTTCCAATACTCGCCTTTAGGCGATATCCTGAATTCATTAAAGCATCTCTCATTATCAGGAGAGTCCGGGCCGGACTATGGCTAGGATGGCTGGGGTACGGACGAGGGAGAAATTCAGTTCCCACCCACCACCCACTTTGTAGCCACTGTCGACGACCTAACCGACATGCTAGACTATGACTCCGAAGACATTGATGGAATGGACGACAATGCTGGAGATGAACAAGAAACAGAGCCTATAAGGCACGGGAGGACTACCTCGTCACATGACATATATATGGTGGACACCCCAAAGGAGAGCGATAACGAGGACCAACGGGCCGCGGCAGAAGATGACCCCGCCAATAAACAACCAAAACGGTGGCGCAGACGCCGTCCTAAGTCCCGCCTCAACGACAACAACGCTCCAAAGGAGCCCGCAATACGGCAGGGCCCGCAAGTGGATGACGAACATGCTAATAAGCAACCGTCCGAACATGACGAGTCAGATAATCAATCCAGGCCCGGTGAAAACAACAGTCCGGACGACCTCAGGCCGGACACGCCGCCGGAAAGCAAGAACCTTCAGAAAAGACTCGTCAGTACTGCAAGAAGCCTGAAAAAGGAAAAACGGAGGCTCAAAACAGCAGAAGACACACTCAGAAGGAGATGGAGCAAAGTGCTCAAAACCGCAGATAAGTACGGCAATGGCCACCAATCAAAGAGCTACCCGAAGCGCAAGCTGCTACCGGAATTCGACGAGGAGGCCATAGAGCCTCCACCGTCCAAAAATAAAAGGGCTGCCTGGTTGGATAGACGACCAGATGACAGGCCAAATTCTGACAGCGGCGGCACACATAAATCAACCAACGAACTTGGAAGGATTGATGGCCCAGCCAGGTCCATCTACGGGCCAAAGGAGAAGGCCCCAAGAAGCAAGGCAACACGTCAAGTGCCCGATGATAGCGGCACACACAAATATAGGGGCGCCGCACACCCACTATGTTTCACCGATGAGGTGCTGGACCATGAATTCCCAGCAGGGTTTAAACCCATAAACATAGAGGCCTATGATGGAACAACAGACCACAGTGCGGATAGAAGATTATATCTCGCACATACACATGGCGGAGGAGGCGATCTCCACGCCATAAAATACTTACCCCTCAAGCTCAAAGGGCCAGCCCGTCATTGGCTCAAAAGCCTCCCAGAAAACACTATTGGAAGTTGGGAAGAGCTCGAGGATGCGTTTAGAGCAAATTTTCAAGGGACTTATGTCCGTCCTCCGGATGCAGATGATCTAAGTCACATAACTCAACAGCCCGGAGAGTTAGCGCGGAAATTCTGGAACAGGTTCCTTACCAAAAAGAACCAAATAGTCGACTGTCCGAACGCCGAAGCCTTAGTAGCTTTCAAGCACAATGTCCGAGACGAATGGCTCGCCAGGCACCTTGGTCAAGAGAAACCGAGGACAATGTCCGCACTAACAAGCCTCATGACCCGCTTCTGTGCGGGAGAGGATAGCTGGTTAGCAAGATGCAGCACCAGCGACCCAAGTACATCCGAGATAAGAGATGGAAACGGAAAATCACGGTGCAGAAAAGAGAAGCGCCGGAATAAAGAAAAAGCCCAAAAGCACGGCGGTCAATGCGGATTCAAAAGCTCATGGCTCAATAATAAAACACAGCCTCTTAAGGATGACAGTGACGAATTGTCCAACTTAAACAAGATTTTGGGTCGGATATGTCAAATCCACAGCACCCCCGGAAGGCCTGCAAATCACACCCACAGGGATTGTTGGGTTTTTAAACAGTCTGGCCGACTAAATGCCGAACACAAGGGGCTCGATGCGTCAAGCAAAGAAGATAAACCCCACCAGCAGAGCACCGGAAAACAAAAGACTTTCCCACAAGGGGTCAAAACAGTAAACTCGCTTCATGTGATAGTACGGAAAAACAGGGCAGCACTTTCTAAAAAGAGCTCCGCGCGGTCCAACCCAGCAAACCATAGAGATTGGATGTCAAAGCCAATCACTTTCGACCACCTGGACTATTCCAGAAGCGTTCGGAACGCGGGACGGACTCCCCTGATATTGAATCCCATAATAGACGGATTACAATTTACGAATGTCCTAATGGACGGAGGCAGTGACTTAAACCTGCTATATTCAAACACAATCCATAGGATGGGGATAGACCCTACCAAAATCCGACACAGCCGCACTTCCTTCAAAGGAGTGACGCGGGCCCTTCGCCAAGTGCACGGGCTCTACATTACTAGAAGTCGTGTTCGGATCGCGAACAATTTTCGACGCGAAAAATTAATTTTCACATCGTCCCATTTGAAAGTGAATATCAAGCACTCTTGGGACGAAAGGCTTTTGTCGCTTCAACGCCATACCGCATTCGCGCGTCTCTTACACTCAAGATGCCGGTCCAAGTGGCGTCATTTCGATCGAGGTCACTTAAAGACCCGGACTCGGATAGACGAATCCGGCTTCAGCAGGCTAGGGGCTCCCTAGCCGCATACCTCTTCACAGGGGGCTGTGCGCACAAACAACCGCGGGTTCACGCAAACCCCGCTTTAATTATTTATATTTCTTCTTTTACACATATTTTTCGCATGATTTATTTTCAAACTAAACGTTCCTCTCTTTTTACAGATGAACAACGTGCATGCCCGTACAGAATAAATGGCACAACGGAGACACAGGTGCAGACGTGCAGTAGGGACCCGTTGTGAGGATTCTTTTCAGATTAAGACCCTGCATAAACCTTTTTTACTGTCTCTTGTTGTTATTCTCCTTGGTTTCTTCCTATAGCCAAAGCGAGCTGGACGTTTTAGCATCGGCGCGTCGAAGACCATGCCGTGCACGGACACTAGGGGCTTAGGGCATCTCGCCCATTATTATAAAGACCAAACACCTTAGGGAGTGTTGGCGTCTCGAGTTAGGCATTATATGCATCAGCTCCAATCATGTCTTTGGTCAAATGTTGGGTTTGCCCGGCTCTGTGTTTTGCTGCCTTACGTTTACGTACATCGGCTAACGCGGCACTAGGAGAACTCTGCGATTGTGCCCCGATTAATTTGGCGAGCACCTCGATGAAAGCCGAAAACTGACTGTCATGATGCAGCGAGAGACTGGTCAACCACTCGATCGACTACCGGAATGTTTAGAATTCCCCGCTTTGACGAAGGACCGTTTCCCGGTCAGGCACGTACGCACCCCCGAATCCGGAGATATGCGGTGCCACCAGGGGCTATATCGTAGCCCCGCCCTCGAGCTCCACTGGTTAAGTGAAAGTGATAAAGCATTATAGTCCGGATTGCCTCGTTCACTATGCTACCACCTCCTTAAAACAGGACCGAGACGTCGGATTAAGTGTGAAAATGCGCTATTTTTGCGAACACCCCCGCACCTTGTGCGTGGGGGATGAAGCCGAAGACTGCCATCTTTCAAGTTATACAAAAGTATACATAAACGGCCGCCCAGGAGAAGTTTTACTACTTGGAACGCACAAGTATAAAAAACAGTTATAGCATAATCATCATTTTACAAGCTAATCGTTCATTTGAGCGTGACATTTTCGAAACCTGCGACTCTATTACCGAGCGCCACGCATAACTTCCCCGAAATAGTGCTCGGCGGGGAGCCGGTTTTCATCCGAATCCTGGGCGGCAATAGCGGTGGCATCCATCTCCGGACAGTGCGCCTTCATACGGGCAAGAGCCATCCGCGCGCCCTCGATGCAGGCCGACCACTTCATCTCCTTTATATGCGGCACCACTCCAAGGAATTGCTGCAGTAAGCCAAAGTAGCTCGTCGCCTTGGGCCTCTCTGGCCAGACATGAGCCATGATATCAGTCATGGCAAGTCCGGACAATCTATTTAGCTCGGCCCATTCGGCCAACCGGTCTATCAACGAAAGTGAGCGGTCCAGACTATGGAATTGAGACCAATATAGCTCTTCCGTCTTGTGATCCTCCTGGCTCCGGAAGTGCTCAACGGCATCAGCCGCACTTGCAGCTAAGTCCATATCACGGATCCTCCGGACTCCACAGCCGCTCAAATTGAGCATACTTTCCATCCATAAACCGGCGGCGCAGCGAAAAAGGCTTGCCGACCACTATCTCTCCGACTGGCGCGATTCCTCCTTCATAGCCCGCATTGCGAGCGGGCATCCTTAACCGGCGGTGGCCTTCTTCAGGTCTTCCCGCTCCGATAAGCGCTCCTTTTCAAGAGCCTCATTGCGGTCGGCAGTATCCTTTACTTTCATGGCCAATTCGGCCACCTCCGCCCTGCTTAGGCAGTGCGCAGCCTTTTCGGCTTTCAACTCTTCGGCCGCCCTCGAGGCAGCCGCATCACTCCTTCGGGCTTGCTCCTTAGCTCGAGCAAGTTCGTCCCGAAGGCTCTCCACAGCAGCAGCACCATCTGTACAACAGCATATAATTTATCAGAGGAGGGCTTCGACCCCCTTAATAAAGCGATTGCGGAGAACTCTTTTACCTTGCGACTCGTCAAGTCGCCTGTTGACAAGTGCGATGTCCGCATCTGCCAAGTCAAGTTGCCGATTTAATTCGGCAAACTCACTAGTCCAGCTAGCGCCCGGACTATCCGCCACCTGCATAGGACCGACGGAATTCATTACTTTAGATTTCGATCCTCGGTACGCTGTCGTTCTCGACAACCTACTGAGTCTCAGGGGCTACTATCTATACATGGCGCATTTTTATGTGCGAAACTGCTAAAAGACAAAAGGGTGCGTCATTCTCGCATACCTCAAATCCCGCCAGCAAACTCATGGCGGCATTGCGCAATCCGCTCTCGGCGGACGAAATCCTTCCAATCACCATACGCATCAACGCACGGTGATCTTCTAAAACGGACGCCCTCTCAAGCAGATTCTTGATTCCCCGGCGGATACTAGTGGGTGCGAAATCTCGCCCCTCCGACTCGGGATACCCTCTGTGATTTACACTTGGGCTCGCTTTGCCTCATCTGGCGGCGCTGCAGACGGAGGCGTTCGCTCTCCATCATCTCCGAAGAAGGTCCCCGAAGATGAACTCATCAGGAAGGCTATAGATCCGAACTGCAATATAAATATTTGATTACCCACGAAGCACTAATGAAGGTATTTCCTTACTAATTAACTCCCTCTTTCATACTCACGACTCGCTAGAGGCTGATTCTTTAGCGATGATTGGCGTCCGGATTCCCTCCGGACGCCGGACCCCCTGGTGAGGATCTCTTCTCACGCTTACGGGCTTTGGCCTCCGGATCTTGGGCGGTCCTCTTCTCCCCGAAGGAGGGTTCTTGATTCCCCTCTTGGGCGCGCCTTTGGGCAAAATATTAGCTCCTCTATCTTCCCCTTCGCCACCTTCTGCTGGCGCGACCTCCAACATTCTGACCAGCACGGGCTGCAGTGCGGTCTCTGGGAGGGAGGCCGGACACCTTATCAGCCTTGATCGCGCCACCCATTCCTGTGAAGAGTAATGGGTCAGGAGGCGAACTCTAGAAGGGCATATAAACAGAATACCCGGATTCGGAGCTATTTACCTGAGTATCCGGGCGATCGCGGCTTAGACCTGCGTCCTCGGCTAATTCGGACACGCCACTGCGGTCCAAGAACAACTTGTACATCTCCACGGTGTCGCACCCATAAAGTGTTGGAGAATCCGAGGTCCCTCGGGTTGAACTCCCATAGATGGAAGGGCGGCGTTTGCGAGGCGAAGATGTCGATTAGCATAACCTGCATCACCTTGATCAGGTCGATCTCCCTCGCTTGGAGATCTCGAATCCGACCTGCGGTGAGGGCACGTCTTGAACGGCCCCAATTGAGCCCTTGGTTGACCCATGACATTAATCGGCGTGGAGGTCCCGGGCGGAATGAAGGCGGCGGCTTTTGCCTGCTGCCCTTCAGAGCGGTGATATAGAACCACTCCTGCTGCCACAGTCTGAGTTCCTCTTGGAAGGAACCCTCGGGCCACGGGGCATCGGCCTTTTTGCTTATGGTCGCCCCGCCACATTCCGCTTGACACCCCCCGATCATCTTTGGCTCCACCTTGAAGGTCTTCAGCCACAGGCCGAAGTGGGGAGTGACGCGGAGGAAGGCTTCACAGATGATAATGAATGCGGAGATATGGAGGATGGACTCCGGAGCCAAGTCGTGAAAGTCCAGCCCATAGTAGAACAGGAGCCCTCTCACGAAGGGGTCCGTCGGGAAGCCTAAACCCCGACCGAGGTGGGATACGAAGACGACGTATTCACCGGGCTCGCGGGCGGGCACGGCCTGCCCTCGAGCAAGCAACCTGTGCGAGACCTCGTAGGCCAGGTACTTGGCTTCACGTAACTTCAATATGTCCTCCTCCGTGACGGAGGAGGGAATCCACCGGCCCTGGAGGTCGGGCGGACATGGTTGAGGATCCGGCGCTCGAATCTGAGGCTCGGGTGTTGGGCGGGAGCGTGGAAGAGATTCGATGCGAGAGTGAAGAACAAGGACGAGCCTTGGTCCTCTTATAAAGGGGACGAAATACCAAGGGCCGTCTCCGTGACCGTTTGGGATTCACCTTCGATAGAGGCGTGGCGGCGGAGCGGTTGGGTTACCCACGCACGTATTGATGAGAATCCCGGAATAAGGGGAACACGATCTCTGCTTCGAGAAGATGTGCCAAGGAAACCGCTTCGTTAAACGTGCTGAGGTGGTGTAGTAAAAAACGATTCAAACAAAGGCTAGGTAGCGGTGTGATGTCACGCCGCATAATACGTCAGTAGATTGAACTAAGTGTACATTTTATTCTCTCTACGATGGAATGTGGAATTTATTTTGCAGAGCCGGGCACTATCCTGGTGTTCATGATCTTCTCTGGATTATTCAAGGGAGGAACCCGCCTTGCAATGCCGAACATTATGTGCGCCGGACTTATCGTCATTGAAGCCTGGTTCAGGGGCTCTTGAGGAGTCTGGACTAGGGGTGTCGGACAGCGGACTATCATTATCCGCGGACTCCAAGACTACGAAGATACAAGATTGAAGACTCCATCCGTGTCCGGATGGGACTTTCCTTAGCGTGGAAGGCAAGCTTGGCAATACGGATATGTAGATCTCCTACCATTGTAACCGACTCTGTGTAACCCTAGCCTCCTCCGGTGTCTATATAAACCGGAGGGCTTTAGTCCGTAGGACAACATACATTACAACAATCATACCATAGGCTAGCTTCTAGGGTTTAGCCTCCTTGATCTCGTGGTAGATCCACTCTTGTACTGCCCATATCATCAATATTAATCAAGCAGGACGTAGGGTTTTACCTCCATCAAGAGGGCCCGAACCTGGGTAAAAACATCGTGTCCCTCGTCTCTTGTTACCATCCGCCTAGACGCACAGTTCGGGACCCCCTACCCGAGATCCGCCGGTTTTGACACTGACAGGTATTTTTCAGAGTTTCGGGGAGTTACGGGAATACGGGGGAAGAAGTTTATGGGCCTTATTGGGCTTTAGGGGGGAGAGAGAGAGAGGCAGGCCGCGCGCCCCCCCCAATGACTAGTCTGAATTGGACTAGGGGGAGCGGCGGCGCCCCCTCCTTCCTTCTCTTCCCTCTCCCCCTTCCTTGTCTCCTACTCCTACTACATGGAAGGGGAGGAATCCTACTCCCGGTGGGAGTAGGACTCCTCCAGGGCGCGCCATAGGGCCCGGCCCTCTCCCCCCTATTCTTACTGCATAAACCCTTGTGATCATTTCGTGAACTTTGTGTAACTCTTCTACTTCTAGTAAAAATTCTGGTGTCCTTGCCCGATAATAAGCACTAGCAGGTTGGTGAAGCATAATCCTCGCGTGAGGGAATGCTATACGCTTGGTGGGTTCTCCTCCAAGCAGAATGAAGGATGCCATGGAGGCGGCTATTCCGAGGCATATTGTATATATATCTGGTGTCACCGTTTGCATCGTATCAAAAATAGCCATTCCTGAGATTAGCCACCCGCCGGGAGTTTATAAACAAAAAATATCACTAATTCCATCTTCTATACTCAGATATACCATGAGACCTGTAATATGATTAAGTGATCTCGCGAATCTCTTGACCTAAAAAAGTGTCCTTTCTCGATACATAACATTGTATAAGTCAACCCAAGTCGCTTCTTCATCTCCGTGAATCCGGTAAGGTACTTTTGGAACACCAATGGGCATATTAGATTAATATTATTAAATTTAAGTAAGAAAACCACACTTTAATATGGAAGCGTAAGAATGGAGCAGAAAGAAAGAATCTGCGGTTTATTGTCTTAATTTTTATTCTTATTCTATATGAATACTATAGATTCTATTAATCGTAGATTGAAAGGTTATACATATAAGGAATGTAAGACAGATTGAATAAAGAAAAAGGAATGGGTGATTCGAATGCTAAACAAAGAGGGGTAGCGATCTATTCTTCGTTTTTTCCAAATTGGCCAAGTTACCCATTGCATATTGGCACTTATCGAGTATAGAATAGATATGCTTCTCTTTCTTCTTATGAACAGAATTGGCTTCTTATTTTTAATGGAATGAAATAAATATACTCCTTTATATACGAGGGCAGGGGGCACCTCTAGAGAACAACAATTGATCCCTCGGATCTCTTAGCCGTGTGCGGTGCCCCCCTCCATCATAATCCACCTCGATAATACTGTAGCGGTGCTTAGGCGAAGCCCTGCGTCAGTAGAATATCATCATCGTCACCACGCCGTCGTCCTGACGGAACTCTCCCTCAAGCTCGGCTGGATCGGAGTTCGAGGGATGTCATCGAGTTGAACGTGTGCAGAACTCGGAGGTGCCGTGCGTTCGGTACTTCATCGGTTGGATCGTGAAGACGTACGACTACATCAACCGCGTTGTGCTAACGCTTCCGCTTTCGGTCTACGAGGGTGCGTGGGAAACACTCTCCTCTCTTGTTGCTATGCATCACCATGATCTTGGGTGTGCGTAGGATTTTTTTTGAAATTACTACGTTCCCCAACAGTGGCATCCGAGCCTGGTTTTATGCGTAGATGTTATATGCACGAGTAGAACACAAGTGAGTTGTGGGCGATACAAGTCATACTGCTTACCAGCATGTCATACTTTGGTTCGGCGGTATTGTTGGATGAAGCGGCTCGGACCGACATTACGCTTACGCTTACGCGAGACTGGTTCTACCGACGGGCTTTGCACACAGGTGGCTGGCGCGTGTCAGCTTCTCCAACTTTAGTTGAACCGAGTGTGGCTATGCCCGGTCCTTGAGAAGGTTAAAACAGCACTTACTTGTCGAACTATCGTTGTGGTTTTGATGCGTAGGTAAGAACGGTTCTTGCTCAGCCCGTAGCAGGCACGTAAAACTTGCAACAACAAAGTAGAGGACGTCTAACTTGTTTTTGCAGGGCATGTTGTGATGTGATATGGTCAAGACGTGATGAGATATAAGTTGTTGTATGAGATGATCATGTTTTGTTGAAGTTATCGGCAATTGGTAGAAGCCTTATGGTTGTCTCTTTATTGCATAAGATGCAAGCGCCAAATAATTGCTTTACTTTATCGCTATGCGATAGCAATAGTTGCAAGAGCAATAGTTGGCGAGACGACCATGTGACGACACATTGATATAGATCAAGATGATGGATATCATGGTGTCATGCCGGTGACGATGGAGATCATGATAGTACTTTGGAGATGGAGATCAAAAGGCACAAGATGATGATGGCCATATCATGTCACATATTTTGATTGCATGTGATGTTTATCTTTTATACATCTTATTTTGCTTAGTTCGGCGGTAGCTTTATTAGATGATCTCTCACTAAATTTCAAGGTATAAGTGTTCTCCCTGAGTATGCACCGTTGCGAAAGTTCTTCGTGCTGAGACACCACGTGATGACCGGGTGTGATAGGCTCTACGTGCAAATACAACAGGTGCAAAACAGTTGCACACGCGGAATACTCAGGTTAAACTTGACGAGCCTAGCATATACAGATATGGCCTCGGAACACTGGAAACCGAAAGGTCGAGCGTGAATCATATAGTAGATATGATCAACATAGTGATGTTCACCATTGAAAACTACTCCATCTCACATGATGATCGGACATGGTTTAGTTGATTTGGATCACGTGATCACTTAGATGATTAGAGGGATGTCTCTCTAAGTGGGAGTTCTTAAGTAATATGATTAATTGAACTTTAATTTATCATGAACTTAGTCCTGATAGTATTTTGCAAATTATGTTGTAGATCAATAGCCCGTGTTGTTGCTTCCCTATGTTTATTTTTCATATGTTCCTAGAGAAAAATTATGTTGAAAGATATTAGTAGCAATGATGCGGATTAGATCCGTGATCTGAGGTTTATCCTCATTGCTGCACAGAAGAATTATGTCCTTGATGTACCGCTAGGTGACAGACCTATTGCAGGAGCAGATGCAGATGTTATGAACGTTTGGCTAGCTCAATATGATGACTACTTGATAGTTTAGTGCACCATGCTTAACGGCTTAGAATCGGGACTTCAAAGATGTTTTGAACGTCATGGACCATATGAGATGTTCCAGGAGTTGAAGTCAATATTTCAAGCAAATACCTCAGTTGAGAGATATGAAGTCTCTAACAAGTTCTATAGCTAAAAGATGGAGGAGAATTGCTCAACTAGTGAGCATGTGCTCAGATTGTCTGGGTACTACAATCGCTTGAATCAAGTGGGAGTTAATCTTCCAGATAAGATAGTGATTGACAGAGTTCTCCAATCACCATCACCAAGTTACTAGAACTTCGTGATGAACTATAGTATGCAAGGGATGACGAAAACGATTCCCGAGCTCTTTGTGATGTTGAAATCGACGAAGGTAGAAATCAAGAAAGAGCATCAAGTGTTGATGATTGACAAGACCAGTAGTTTCAAGAAAAGGGCAAAGGGAAAGAAAGGGAACTTCAAGTAGAATGACAAGCAAGTTGTCAATCCCGCGAAGAAGCCCAAAGCTGGACCAAAGCCTAAAACCGAGTGCTTCTACTGCAAAGGAAATGGTCACTGGAAGCGGAAATACCCCGAATATTTGGTGGATAAGTAGAATGGCAAAGTGAACAAGGGTATATCTGATATATAGGTTATTGATGTGTACTTTACTAGTGTTTATAGTAACCCCTGAGTATTTGATACTTGTTCGGTTGCTAAATATTAGTAACTCGAAACAGGAGTTACAGAATAAACAGAGACTAGTTGAGGGTGAAGTGATGATGTGTGTTGGAAGTAGTTCCAAGATTGATATGATCATCATCACACTCTCCCTACACTTTTGAGATTAGTGTAGAACCTAAATAAATGTTATTTGGCGTTTGCGTTGAGCATAAATATGATTTGATCATGTTTATTGCAATACGGTTATTCATTTAAAGTCAGAGAATAATTGTTATTCTATTTACATGAATAAAACCTTCAATGGTCATACACCCAATGAAAATAGTTTATTGGATCTCGATCATAGTGATCCACATATTCATAATATTGATGCCAAAAGAGGCAAAGTTAATAATGATAGTGCAACTTATTTGTGGCACTGCCTTTTGGGTCTTATCGGTGTAAAGCGCATGAAGAAACTCCATAAAGATGGATTTTCGGAATCAGTTGGTTATTAATCATTTGATATTTGCGAACCGTGCCTTTTGGGCAAGATGACTAAAACTCCGTTCTCCGGAACAATAGAACGAGCTACTGACTTGTTGGAAATAATACATACTGATGTATGCGGTCCAATGATTGTTGATGCTCGTGGCAAGTATCGTTATTTTCTGACCTTCACAAGATGATTTGAGCAGATATGGGTATATCTACTTGATGAAACATAAGTCTGAAATAGTTGAAAGGTTCAAAGAATTTCAGAGTGAAGTGGAAAAATCATCGTAACAAGAAAATAAAGTTTCTATGATCTGATCATAGAGATGAATATTTGAGCTACGTGTTTGGCCCATTTTTAAACAATGTGGAATAGTTTCACAGCTCACGCCATATGGAACACCACAACGTTATGGTGTGTCCGAACATCGTAACCACACTTTATTGGATATGGTGCAATCTATGATGTCTCTTATCGGTTTACCACTATCGTTTTGGGGTTATGCATTAGAGACAACTGCATTCACGTTAAATAGGGCACCATCTAAATCCGTTGAGACGACACCGTATGAACTATGGTTTAGCAATAAACCTAAGCTGTCGTTTCTTAAAGTTTGGAGTTGCAATGCTTATGTGAAAAAGTTTCAACGATAAGCTTGAACCCAAATCGGAGAAATGCGTCTTCATAGGATACCCAAAGGAAACTGTTGGGTACACCTTCTATCACAGTTCCGAAGGCAAGATATTCGTTGCTAAAAATGGATCCTTTCTGGAGAAGGAGTTTCTCTCGAAAGAAGTGAATGGGAGAAAAGTAGAACTTGATGAGGTAATAGTACCTTCTCCCGAATTGAAAAATAGTTCATCACTGAAATCAGTTTCAGTGATTCCTACACCAAATAGTGAGGAAGTTAATGATGATGATCATGAAACTTGAGATCAAGTTATTCTGAAACTTCGTGGGTCTTCCAGAGTATGGTCCGCACCAGTGAGTGCGGTAATCCTATTCTAGAAGTCATGTCACTAGACCATGATGAACCTATGAACTATGAGGAAGCGATGATGAGCCCAGATTCCGCGAAATGGCTTGAAGCCATGAAATCTGAGATGGGATCCATGTACGAGAACAAAGTGTGGACTTTGATTGACTTGCCTGATGATCAGCAAGCCATAGAAAATAAATGGATCTTCAAGAGGAAGATAGACCCTGATAGTAGTGTTACTATCTACAAAGCTGGACTTGTCGAAAAAAGGTTTTCGACAAATTCAAGGTGTTGACTACAATGAGATTTCTCAACTGTAGCGATGCTTAAATCTGTCCGAATCATGTTAGCAATTGCCACATTTTATGAAATCTGGCAAATGGATGTCAAAACTGCATTCCTTAATGGTTTTCTTAAAGAAGAGTTGTATATGATGCAACCAGAAGGTTTTTTCAATCCTAAAGGTGCTAACAAAACATGCAAGCTCCAGCGATCCATCTATGGACTGGTGCAAGCATCTCGGAGTTGGAATATATGCTTTGATGTGTTGATCAAATCATATGGTTTTATACAGACTTTTGGAGAAGCCTGTATTTAGAATAAAGTGAGTGGGAGAGCCTTTCTGATAAGTATGAGTGACATATTGTTGATCAGAAATGATGTAGAATTTTTCTGGAAAGCATAAAGAAATGTTTGAAAGGAGTTCTTTAAAAGAAAGACCTCAGTAAAGCTACTTACATATTGAGCATCAAGATCTATTGAGATAGATCAAGACGCTTCATAAGATTTTCAATGAGTACATACCTTGACAAGATTTTGAAGTAGTTCAAAATGGAACAGCCAAAGAAGGAGTTCTTGCCTGTGTTCCAAGGTGTGAAGTTGAGTAAGACTCAAAAACCCGACCATAGCAGAAAATAGAAAGAGAATGAAAAGTCATTCCCTATGCCTCAGTCATAGGTTCTATAAAGTATGCTATGCTATGTACCAGACCTATTGTATACCTTGCTCTAAATTTGGCAATGGAGTACAATAGAGATCTAGGAGTAGATCACTGGACATTGGTCAAGGATATCCTTAGTGAGGACTAAGGAAATATTTCTCGATTATGGAGGTGATAAAAGAGCCCGTCGTAAAGAGTTACATTGGTGCAAGCTTTTACACCGATACCGATGACTCTAAGTCTCAATCTGGATACATATTGAAAGTGGGAGCAAATTAGCTAGAGTAGCTCCGTGCAGAGCATTGTAGACATAGAATATTTGCAAAATACATACGGCTCTAAATGTGACAGACCCGTTGACTAAGCTTCTCTCATGAGCAAAACATGATCACACCTTAGTACTCTTTGGGTGTTAATCACATAGCGATGTGAACTAGATTATTGACTCTAGTAAACCCTTTGGGTGTTGGTCACATGACGATGTGAACTATGGGTGTTAATCATATACAGATATGAATATTGGTGTTAAATCACATGGCGATGTGAACTAGATTATTGACTCTAGTGCAAGTGGGAGACTGAAGGAAATATGCCCTAGAGGCAATAATAAAGTTATTATTTATTTCCTTATTTCATGCTAGAATGTTTATTATTCATGCTAGAATTGTATTAACCGGAAACATAATACATGTGTGAATACATAGACAAACATAGTGTCACTAGTATGCCTCTACTTGACTAGCTCGTTGAATCAAAGATGGTTAAGTTTCCTAGCCATAGACATGAGTTGTCATTTGATTAACGGGATCACATCATTAGATAATGATGTGATTGACTTGACCCATTCCGTTAACTTAGCACTTGATCGTTTAGTATGTTGCTATTGCTTTCTTCATGACTTATACATGTTCCTACAACTATGAGATTATACAACTCCCGTTTACCGGAGGAACACTCTGTGCTACCAAACATCACAACATAACTGGGTGATTATAAAGGAGCTCTACAGGTGTCTCCAAAGGTACATGTTGAGTTGGCGTATTTCGAGATTAGGTTTTGTCACTCCGATTGTCGGAGAGGTATCTCTGGGCCGTATCGGTAATGCACATCACTATAAGCCTTGCAAGCAATGTAGCTAATGAGTTAGCTATGGGAGGATGCATTACGTAACGAGTAAAGAGGCTTGTAGGTAACGAGATTGAACTAGGTATTGAGATACATACAATCGAATCTCGGGCAAGTAACATACCGATGACAAAGGGAGCAACGTATGTTGTTATGCGGTTTGACCGATAAAGATCTTCGTAGAATATGTGGGAGACAATATGAGCATCCAGGTTCCGCTATTGGTTACTGACCGGAGAGGTGTCTCGGTCATGTCTACATAGTTCTCGAACCCGTAGCGTCCGCACGCTTAAGGTTTCGATGACAGTTATATTATGAGTTTATGAGTTTTGATGTACCGAAGGAGTTCGGAGTCCCGAATGAGATTGGGGACATGACAGGGAGTCTCGAAATGGTCGAGATGTAAAGATCTATACATTGAACGACTATATTCGTACATCAGAAAGGTTCCGAGTGATTCGGGTATTTTTCGGAGTACCGGGGAGTTACAGGAATACGGGGGAAGAAGTATATGGGCCTTATTGGGCTTTAGGGGAGAGAGAGGCAGGCGCGCCCCCAATGACTAGTCGAGGTGGACTAGGGGAGGCGGCGCCCCTCCTTCCTTCTCTTCCCTCTCCCCTTCCTTGTCTCCTACTCCTACTACATGGAAGGGGAGGAATCCTACTCCCGGTGGGAGTAGGCTCCTCCAGGGCGCGCCATAGGGGCCGGCCCTCTCCCCCTCCTCCACTCCTTTATATACGGGGGCAGGGGGCACCTCTAGAGAACAACAATTGATCCCTTGGATCTCTTAGCCATGTGCGGTGCCCCCCTCCACCATAATCCACCTCGATAATATTGTAGCGGTGCTTAGGCGAAGCCCTGCGTCAGTAGAATATCATCATCATCACCACGCCATCGTGCTGACGGAACTCTCCCTCGAATCTCGGTTGGATCGAAGTTCGAGGGACGTCATCGAGTTGAACGTGTGCAGAACTCGGAGGTGCCATGCGTTCGTTACTTGATCGGTTGGATCGCGAAGACGTACGACTACATCAACTGCGTTGTGCTAAAACTTCTGCTTTCGGTCTACGAGGGTACGTGGACAACACTCTCCTCTCTCGTTGCTATGCATCACCATGATCTTGCGTGTGCGTAGGAATTTTTTTGAAATTACTACGTTCCCCAACACCTCCATCTTACGCCCTGGGGTTCTCGGCCTCCTTCGTCATCTAACCTGCAGGTTCACCCCGCAATGAGCCAAAGGTCGGCCCAAACAACCACCATCTAGCCTCGCGAGTCGCTTCCACGTTAAAGGGGGGCCTCCCAAGCATCGCGTCTTGGGAGCTCCTACTGGCTCTCCAGCCCTCACCCCCTAGCCTTGAGCACGGCATCGCGACCTGGCATACCAGCAGCAGCTGAGCTCGCTCGAGGGATGGGTCCCGAGGACATAGAGCACTATTGCAAGCGAGGCAGGAGGGTGGCCAGGACAGGTTGCACCTGACGGTACCACAAGCGCGACAGCAAGCATCACCTCTCCGATGGACTCAGACCACAGAAGATAAGTCTCGGCTCGCTACAGCACCAGTTTCGCTCCACACGCCTCGCCCCACAGTTCCACTTGGGCGCTTCAACTCCCCCTTTCAATTTTCTGTACAGCTGCTTGCACACCAAGGGGGACCTCGTGAGCATCGCATCTCATGAGCTCTTATTGGACCTTGGGCCGCTCACCTCCTAGCCTTGACCACGGCATCACGACCTAGCATACTAGCGACGGCTAAAGCCTGCTTGGGGACTGGGTCCTGCCAGCATAGAGCGCCACACTGTCTAGGAAAGAGAAAAGGGAGGGTGAGGGAGTCCCGGATTAGGGGGTGTCCGGATAGCCGAACTATCACCTTTGGCCGGACTCCTGGACTATGAAGATACGAGATTGAAGACTTCATCCCGTGTCCAGATGGGACTTTCCTTGGCGTGGAAGGCAAGCTTGGCAATACGGATATGTAGATCTCCTACCATTGTAACCGACTCTGTGTAACCCTAACCCTCTTGGTGCCTATATAAACCGGAGGGTTTTAGTCCGTAGGACGAACAACAATCATACCATAGGCTAGCTTCTAGGGTTTAGCCTCTCTGATCTCGTGGTAGATCTACTCTTGTACTACCCATATCATCAATATTAATCAAGCAGGAGTAGGGTTTTACCTCCATCGAGAGGGCCCGAACCTGTGTAAAAACATCGTGTCCCTTGTCTCCTGTTACCATCCGCCTAGACGCACAGTTCGGGACCCCCTACCCGAGATCCGCCGGTTTTGACACTGACATTGGTGCTTTCATTGAGAGTTCCTCTGTGTCGTCATCATTAGGCCCGATGGCTCCTCCGATCATCAACAACGATGCGGTCCATGGTGAGACTTTTCTCCCCGGGTAGATCTTCGTATTCGGCGGCTTTGCACTGTGGGCCAATTCGCTTGGCCATCTGGAGCAGATTGAAAGCTATGCCCCTGGCCATCAGGTCAGATTGGGAAGTTTGAACTATACGGCTGACGTCCGCGGAGACTTGATCTTCGACGGGTTCGAGCCACAGCCAAGTGCGACGCACTGTCACGATGGTCATGGTCTAGCTCTGCCGCCGGACAGTGCCCTGGAGGCCGCACAAGTGTCCGCTCCAACCCTTAGCTCGGAGCCGACTGCGCCGATCGAGGACGGGTGGCTGGACACCGCCTCGGGGGCTGCTATCTCTACGGCGATTGAGCCGAACACCAACCCTGTCCTTTGCGAAGCTCGTGACTCCAAGGTGCCGGACTCCTCTCCGGACTCCGAACCTTCCGCGCCCCTGCCAATCGAATCCGATTGGGCGCCGATCATGGAGTTCACTGCCGCGGACATCTTTCAGCACTCGCCCTTTGGCAACATCCTGAATTCACTAAAGTCTCTCTCTTTATCAGGAGAGCCCTGGCCGGATTATGGTCAGGAAGGTTGGGATGCGGACGACGGAGAAATTCAAAGCCCACCCACCACCCACTTCGTAGCCACTATCGATGATTTAACCGACATGCTCGACTTTGACTCCGAAGACATCGGCGGTATGGACGGCGATGCAGGGAGACGACCAAGAACCAGCGCCTCTGAGGGCTTTGGAATGCCACCTCGTCATACGACATTTACATGGTGGACATCCCAAAAGATGGGAATGGCGATGGAACAACGGAGGATGACCCCTCCAAGAAACAGCCTAAGCGCCGGCATCAGCGGCGCCGCTCTAAATCCCGCCACAGCAAAAATGGTGATTCCGGCACGGGAGACAATAACACCCAGGACAGTGCCGAAGACAACCCTCCAGCAGGATTCAGCGCAGGAGGATGGAGAAGCCAGCCCTCATGAGAGAGCGGCAGACAGAGAGGTAGAGGACGATAATTACAAGCCTCCCTCCCAAGACGAGGCAAGCCTCGACGACGATGAATTTGTCGTGCCTGAGGATCCCATCGAACAAGAGCGTTTCAAACGCAGGCTTATGGCCACAGCAAGCAGCCTCAAGAAAAAGCAGCAACAACTTAGAGCTGACCAAGACTTGCTAGCTGACAGATGGACTGAAGTCCTTGCGGCCGAAGAGTATGAACTCGAGCGCCCTCAAGAGCTACCCAAAACGCAGAGCTGCTACCCCGATTAGAGGAGGAAGCACCCAAACCTACATCACCAGCGCATGATACGGCCGACCGGCCACCTCGTGGCCACGACAGAGAGGCCTCTCGGCCCTCCACTCAAGCCGCACCCCGGCGTCACTCAAAAAGTACCAAGGCACAAGGAAATGCGCCAGACCTACGAGATATATTGGAGGACAAGGCAAGGCAAACAAGATCAATCTGTGGATCGCGTGGGCGCCTCACCACACGTGACGATAATCGTCATGCCGGATGCAGCAAATCCGGCCGAGCCGAACACAGCAGACAAAGCTCATTTGAGCTACGTCGTGATATAGCCCAGTATAGGGGCGCCGCACACCCACTATATATGCTTCACAGACGAAGTAATGGATCATCAAATCCCCGAGGGTTTCAAAACCATAAACATCGAATCATACAATGGCACAACAAATCCTGCGGTATGGATCGAGGACTACCTCCTTCATATCCACATGGCCCGTGGTGATGACCTACACGCCATCAAATACCTCCCACTCAAGCTTAAAGGACCAGCTCGACATTGGCTTAACAGCTTGCCAGCAGAGTCAATTGGTTGTTGGGAAGACCTGGAAGCCGCATTCCTCGACAACTTCGGGGCACCTATAATGCGACCACCGAGCGTCGATGACCTAAGACACATAATTCAGCAGCGGAAGAATTGGCGGACAATTACGGACACGGTTCCTAACAAGAAAAATCAAATCGTCGACTGTCCGGATGCAGAGGCCCTTGCAGTCTTCAAACATAACATCCGCGATGAGTGGCTTGCCCGGCACCTTGGACAGGAAAAGCCGAAATCCATGGCAGCCCTCACAACACTCATGACCCGCTTTTGCGTGGGAGAGGACAGCTGGCTAGCTCGTAGTAACAACATGACCAAGAGCCCTGGTAATTCGGATACCAAGGACAGCAACGACAGGTCGCGTCGCAACAAGCACAAGCGCCACATTAATGGCGATAATCTTTGAAGATCTGGCGATCAACGCCGGATTCGAGGCTCTAAACCGGTCGTGAAAAAAGCCATTCAAAAGAAATACCCCGGGCCCACTACTAGGAAAAGGGCTATAGATAGGATTGATTCTAATGGCGCACCGTGGAGGCAGTGCGCCACTACTATATACTAATGGCGCACCTTTTCACGATCGCCATTAGTGTGGAAGACACTAATGGCGCCTTGGATCAGGTGCGCCACTAGTATGAATTATTATTTTTTCCATTTTCCCATACATACTAATGGCGCATGAGGTCTACAATGCGCCATTACTATATATAACTACTAATGGCGCACCAAGCGAAGCCTTTGCGCCATTATTTAAAATTTTGTTTTATTCTCTTTTTTGCAAAACTACTAATGGCGCACCATCTGCGATCGCCATTAGTAACCAAGGTTACTAATGGCGCATCGGCAGACAGTGCGCCATTAGTAACTCGGGACCAACAAGATATTTTGGACAGCCCACACCTACCCACTCACTTTCCCCACTTCATTCCATCCACCTCCTTCTCCAAGATTTGACCATCTCCTCCTCCTCACCTCATTTCCACCATAGATTCAACAAAATTAAGTGGTGAAATTACCTTTTTTGATAGGTAAGTAAGGAAAGCTATCTTCATGATATAGATCTACTTTTTTTCTCCTAGCTCGCTCCAACAACATGCACATGCACTTTTGTGGCCTAGCTAGATCTATGTATGTTTGTGGTGTTGCAAGTGTTTGTGGTGTTGCATATATGTTTGTGTTTGAAGGTACTGTATTTGAAATATCACGATAGTTGCCAATATTTTGCGGAATGTTTTGATTCATTTCCGTTTAGTGAGAATTTTGGCACTATGCATTCTTTTTGTCCTATTTTTAGGGAAGGTCATGCCAAATTTTTCTTGGTTCTAACATATCGTTTTGCTCTACCCCGCAATCGACCATGGTCCGCATGATGGTGAAGGCATCGTGAATAGGTTTTGAGCTCCTGAAGGCCAAGATGCTTCAAAAGAGCGAGGCGGAGATAAGATGTCCATGTCGAAGATGCAAGCTGAAGAGCCTTATTGCGGACCCGGATTACGGGCAGGTCGGGACCACCTGCTCTTGCGTGGTTTCATGGATGGCTATCGGTGGCAAGGTGATGAAGATGACTATCAAGTCGTCCATGGCGGGTCGGGAAAGAAATGAGGAAGAGCGACAAGACAAGTACCACCGCGGCGGCGCGGCGAGAAGGCGATGAATCTCGAGGACATGATCACGGCGGTGATCTTTGTACGATCATCATGTAGAAGATGTCGTACATGATGATGAGGAAGATCAAGGCGAAGGGCATGATCATGAAGATGAAGATGCGGGAGCGGACGATGATGGAGGCTGGGTGCAGGACCCTCATATTCAAGAGCTGCTTCTCAAGCGGACGGATAACGCATAGAGCTGCCGCCGAGAAAAGCCAAGCTGGATCAGCTGGAGATAGACGCGGTTACTCCATTGTATGAAGGATGCAGGCCGAGGATACCGCTTTGAAATTAACGCTCATGGCTCGGAGATGAAGGTAAAACACAAAATGACCGGCGCGTGCCGGCGAGAACATGTCATTACAGCACGAACGTCTTCCCAAGGGAACAAGTGCCCGACCAGAGGAGGCGAAGAAAATCGTGTGTCCTCTAGATTTACCGCCGTGAAATACCATGTGTGCATGAACAATTGCATCATTTATCGGGACAAGCACGCGAGTCTACCATATGTCCGGTGTCTTGGCGTCACTCGATACAAGAAGAGGAAAAAGCTCCTCGAAAATCGGTGTGGTACTTTCCGATCACTCCTCGTCTGCAGCGGTATTTCGCGAACCCTAAGGTAGCAAAGCTCTTGCGTTGGCACGCGGATAGGGAGGAGAAGAAGCGAAAGATGACGCAAATGATCCGGAGATAGATAAAAAGACAAGATGCTGAGTCACCCTAAGGATGCGAGCGATGTAGCGTTGAACCGAAGACCAGAATTTGGGAAGGATCCAAGGAACATCGTCTTTGGTAGCGAGCACCGATGGAGTCAATCCGTTTGGCAGCCGAGAAGCACACATAGCACCTGGCCTGTGTTTGTGTGGATGTACAACCTTCCCCTGGTTGTGCATGAAGAGGAAGTACATTCACATGAGTATGCTAATTGAAGGGCGAAACAACCAGGGAGCGACATCAATCATGTCTGGGGCTCTTTGAAGGAGGAGCTAGACACGCTGTGGAAAACGCCAACCAATACGTGGGGCGCCGCGAGAAAGAATATTTCCCTATGAGAGCCGCTTGCTCCACGACGGTGCCACGACTATCTCGATTCACGGATATCTCGCGGGGCAGGTAGTCCACGGATTTTACGGATCGCGTAAGGTGCATGGATGACACAACGTATCGCCAGCTAGATAGAGATCCGGGTCTTGAAAACCGTGTTCATGGGACATCGAAGGTGGCCGCGACGATGACCCGTGGAGAAGCGCAAGGATCTGTTCGATGGTGAAACCGAACCCAGCGCCGATGTCGAGGAGGCGAGGAAATAGACAAGCTGTTGAAAAATTGGAAAGACCGCCCTTGCCGGGAAAGATCGAAAGCGCGCGAGCAGCTGCTGAAGGTATGGAAAGCGAGGTCTGTTTTACGGGACTTGCCGTCTTGGAAGATCCACCGTGTGCCTCACAGCCTTGATGTCATGCATATCACGAAGAGCGTGTGCGAGAGTCGCGCTGGTACCCTGCTCAACATGCGAGAGAGGACCAAAGATGGGCGAAAGCAAGGGCGAACTTGAAATCAATGGGCATCGGGCGGGAGCTTCACGCTAATGATGATGATGATGATGATGAAGCGGGACACGGAAGAGTCGTCGCAAAGGCAAAAGACCAAGAAGACCGAAATGACTACCCTCCGCGTGCTTCACTCTAAGTCGGGAGGAGATTGAGCAGTTTTCACCTGCCTCCTAGGAGTAAAACTTCCTTCTGATTCTGCGGGAAGATAAGCGGATACCTAGACCCAGTGAAGCGAAGTTCAGCGGGATGAAGTCTCACGGTATCACGTCTTGATGGCGTGAATACTTCCGGTTGCAATCCGTGGGATCATGGGCGCGCACATCCGTGAAGCGCTATTTGGCACATGCAACTTTTTGACGTCATCTCGGAAGTCGATTGGCGTGAGGCAACTCGAAGGCTACTGAGGAAGAGATCGTGGTGATACTATGCGAGCTTGAGATGTACTTCCGCCCGCATTCTTGACGTTATGGTGCATCTGCTGGTCCATATAGTGGAGGATATCATCCAACTCGGGCGGCGTTCTGCACAAAGATGATGCCGTTCGAAAGGATGAATGGTGTCATCAAAGGATACGTTCGCAACATGTCACGTCTAGAGGAAGCATAGCGAGGGCTTTCGACGAAGAGTGCATCTCCTCTTGCATTTAATTATCTAGGCATCGAGAACCCGTTGGTCTGCCCGTCAGCAGCACCTCGGCGGGCTCGCTGGATGGGGTCACCATGAGGTCGCCCTTGAAATGCATGTCGACTTCGAGGGTCGACTCGCCGACTTTGAAAGAGCAAACCTAGTCGCGCTACAACACATAGGCGTGGTCGATCCTTGGGTGGTAGAGCACAAAACCTTTATTAAGAAGGCGTACAATGACCGAGGCCAGCGAGAGGGCGGACGGAGATATACTCAAAGAGCCCAACTCATGTTTCACGCGTTGGTTCAAGCGAAGCTTCATCGTACCCTTTACATGAGGATTCTTCGCGGAAGAACAACTCATATTCGCCTTGTCACGGCGCCGAGCACAACGATGACCTATGAGGCGTCACGATATCAACGACTACACATTCTACACGAGGACAAGGACATGAAGGCGATGGTTATCGAACTCCGGGGTAACGATGGAATCCTACACCGAGAGCGACAAGGACAGATACTACGGAAGGATCGAGGAGATCTGGAGCTGAGCTCTGTTGGAGAAAGGTCGATGTTCCGTGTCGAGATGGGCCAAAACGTCATAAAAGAAGACGGTATTTCACCACCATGGTTATACGAAGCCAAATCCAAGACCATGGTATAAGCGTCACCGAAAAATGAGCCATAGTGCTGGCTTCCCAAGTGGACCAATGCTTCTTCATTACCGACCCGCCAAAGCCCGGTCGTGTTGTCGTGAGGAGAGGCAAAAGGAAGATCATCGGAATGGATGGAGTAGCCCATGAGCAAGACTTGACAAATCGGCGACCGAAGATCGAACATGGCGACGACGATGAAGTAGCAGCACACACCACAAGAAGAAGCAGGACCACCCTACCTAAGGGCGTCCGTTCCACGTAAGAACTCCGTTTGCGAAAAAGAAGGGCAAGAAGATTGTGAGCAGATAGCTAGCTAAGACCGATTGTATTTAAATCGTAGTCTTCATTTCTCGATTGTATTTCATGGGCACTTTTTGATATCATGAATATTTTTAAATTTCATGGGCACTTTTTGAAATCATGAGGACACTTGATCTCGATTCCCCCTCCATCTCGATCTCGATCCCCCTCCATCTCGATCGCACCCGCACCCTCCCCTGCTAGCTCCACCCATCGCAACCCTCCCCCGCTCCACCGCCGGAGCACCGGCCCGCCCCCAAGACCACTTTTTGAACATATTTTAATTTTTTTACTATTTTTATAAAAATATTACACTGTTATAATTTAAACAAGTTTGAACATATTTAAACACAACTAAATATAAAAACAGCATTTAAAATGCATAAAAATATTACTGTTATGATTTAAACAAGTTTGAACATATTTAAACACAAATAAATATAAAAACACCATTTAAAATGCATAAAAATATTGGGGATCACAGGAATCGAACCCAGGACCTCTGAGTGTGTGTGCTGTGTGCTGACCAGTCGGGCTAGTGGGTGGGTTCTGTTGTAGATAGGGTTGGGCTGTAGATATGGCTACTAGGCTAGGTTGAAACAAAATTCTAATGGCGCACCGAGGGGTGGTGCGCCATTAGAACAGTCGTACTTATGGCGCACCTGCCTGTGGTGCGCCATTAGAATGCTTCCCTCCACCTATTCCCCTCTGGCCTCTCTCCCTCCCTCGCCAGATCCCCCCACTCGACCTAACTTTGCCCCCGCGCCGTCGCCGTCCCCCTCACCGCCCCCCTCGCCTCCTTCGCCATCCCCGAGCCGAGCGCCGCCTCCCACGCCGTCCCCGAGCCGAGTGCCCTCGACGTCCTCCCGCCCAAGCGCCCCCCCCGGCCCCGCTGCGCCCTCGGCGTGCTCGGGACGCCCGGGAGGACCGCCACCGCTCGACGCCCTCGACCGCGCGGCCTGCCCAGGAGGACCGCCACCGCTCGACGCCTAATTCGCGCCGCCTCGACTAGCTCCGGCTGCCCTGAGTCGCCCTCGACCTCCCAAGTGAGCACCTGAGTCGCTTCCCCCTCTTCCCCCTCTTTATTTCCTTCTGATGTGTTCTAGGGTTGGGGGTTGGAGAAATTTGGACAAGGAAAGGGGGTTGGAGAATTAAGTAGCTAGGGTTGTCCAAATGTTCAAATCTCTGAGCTTGCATTTAGATGCATTTTAGAGGATACTAGTCTCAACTAAGCATCCGCCTAGAGATTCTTTCTTTAAGTAGCTAGGCTCAATTAGTGAATTTTCTAGTGAGTTTGGATTCATGCAACAATATGAAACATTAATTACTATTCTTTCTGGCCACTAATGATAGATGTAACATGTAAGAAGTCCATAATTGATTAATGGATCTGTTAGTTTGATAGTTTTTTTAGTGTTGCACCTTTTCCTTCTACAACTTGCAGATGTGCACACGGTTTTTTGTGTTACTCCTAGGTATCTACAAATGAGTAAATGAGTAGATGAATATTCTGAGTTGGTCCTTGGGAAGCATAAATAAAACATTATTGGCAAGTGCAGTCTTGTTACTCCTAGGTATCTACAAATGAGTAGATGAATATTTGTTACCAGGAGGGGTTACAATATCTTTCAAACTGATGTTGTTCTCATGATCATGCTTTCTAATGGTTTGATATCACCCAAAGTTTGGCATGGAAACTACTGAGTACTAGCATCTTGACTAAACTATCCGGATAGTGAGGAAGAAGAAGGAAACTAAGCATACTAGTTTTTTGTAGTGAGACAATAAGATAGTTAGGCGATGAAGGAAACTTCCCAGATTATGTAGAAAGAAAATACTTGGTTTGACAGCAAGTACCATGACATGAATCAAAAACATATACGGTGGGAAAAATAAAATGGCGAAACACAGGAGGTTACGGTTTCTTTGTATCTCCACCAGTTTGGGTTGGTGAATGTGGATGATTTTTATCCTGTGAACTCATTGTCTTGCTACAAGAATTTGGTATCATCATGGTGTAATTTTGTTAACATTCGGTTTTGTTAGATAGTGGCTACACTAATCTAGAGTGATACAATTTTCTTCCCATTTGGTATCATCATGTTCGGTGTATACAGATTATAACATCATGTGGAATTTTTAAGTCTGCTTACAGCTCTAGTACACTTCTCTTACACTTCTTGAGGACTTGTATTTGCTATTGTTGTGTTGTTGTTCCTATCTTGTAATTTCTTTAGCGCACACTACCATGACTTAATGTTTACAATAGCTGTTTTCTTTGTGTCCAATAGTCAACGTATATTTTTCTTCGAGGTAACTAGTCAAATGTTCAAAGGTGTATGTATACGAACTTGGATGTTGCAATGCTGTTTTCTTGAGGCTCTTGTCAAAAACTTTAGCTCTTGTCTTGCAAAGATGATGATCATCTTGCTAGTTTGTTGGGTTTTGTCTCCGACCATTGTGTCGTGATGAATTTGCAGTACCCGAGAGGCCCTTGAGTTTGCGGAATGTCGATTAACTTCCGTTCCGGCAAATTGGTACTCCATATGTCCTATTTTCAGCAAAGGTCATGCTGAAATTTTCCGTGAATTTTAGCATGACTTTGCTAAAAATAGGACATATGGGGTACTGCGACTAATGCATGGGCAGACTATCTTAGTACTTAGTTAAGTAGGATCAACTGCCTGCCATTCTTGCTGCATTAAATCATAGGTGGCAATAGAGCCAAGTGATTAGGCCCAACTTAGAATTATCCTTAGCATCGATAAACCCTAGATGATAAACCCAACATAGGTGGCAACAGAGCCAAGTGATTAGGCCCAACCTAGGGTGCCTCGGCATCGATAAACCCTAAATGATGAAAACTTAACTTGGCTGCCCGGATGCCTTGGTGTCGATGAGAACCTAAATGATGAAAGCTTAGGCTTTTAGGGTGCCTCGGTGTCGACAAACCCTAAATCATGAGACCATGATCTTGTTCCTTGACAATAACCATCTTTTGACCAAACTTTTTCCTATTTAGAGAGAAACATGGCCCTAGCGATGAGGCCGGTGGTTGAGCGGCAAGCAATTCAGGAGCTGTCCCAAGAGATGGAGGAACAACAACCTCACCGCTATGATGACGCCTCGCGGAAGACACCGATCCTGATTACACAACCCCTAGTGGCGTCGGGGATGACACCACTGATGGTGCCGCCGAGGATGCCACCACTGATGATGGCGGCGCACACACAGATGGCAGCCAACCGAAGAAGCAAAGGAAGGACCGGCGCCCGAATGCGCTCCGCACCGTCAAGGAGGAATTCACTCAAGTGGACTCCGACGGGAATCCAACGGAGCCCAAACATATAGTCAAAGTGCAGCGGTTCAGCTCGGTTGCATTCTCCGGAACACCGTCTCGATCAACACCGAGAACCTTAGGCATAAGGACCGAGGAATTTCGCAGCCTCCTCTTCCGAAGCTGCACAAACGATACAAGTTCCCGCGAATTTGAAAACACACACCTCTCGGGGAATAGAGTGAACAATGCCGCCCTCACGAAGATGAGCACGGCCCTGTCTACTTGGAGAAGCGTGGTGAAGAGAATGATTGATAAAGGTGATAGTTATGACAAGATCAAGGCGAAATATCATTTGATGGCGAAGATGAGTACAAGGAGTTCAAGATCAAGTGCGAGCCCATAAGCTCCAAATCAAGTCGATGGGGAAAGAAATGCGGAGTTGAACTTAGGGAACACAAACTCGGTCTGGCGGTTATAGAGTGGCGGAGCCTATATGGGACAAGGAGGACACGGGCGTGCCGAGCAAGGCCTACCGCCCGCTTCGAGAAATACAGCGGTGACAAGCGGACCAGGAACTATGTCGGGGCCGGTACAAGGAGGACCCGATAACAAAGGAGCTTACCACGGATCCGAAGACCGAGGCGCTTGAGCTTGTTACAGTAAGGAATACACCCCGTAATTAGCTCCATATGGTTGCACTCTAATTAATCCCCAATATTTCTAAATGGCTCATGTTCCTTTCGCGGGACAATGAAAGCGATGGCGGGGTCGTCTAAGAGCTCCCTTCGACACCCCTTTAAATAGAGGCGTTGAGCGTAATGAAAAAGAAGGATAAGCTCGATAAGCCGGCGTCGGCTGGTCGTGTGGCGGCAAAGGCTTGTCCACAAAATGGGGTCATACTATACGCTGGTGTGTGGAAGGAGAAAAAGGCCAGCTCGGAAAGCGGGCGCGAGGTTGAAGCACTCAAGGCACAAGTGGCGCGGATTCGGAGCTTGTCCAAGAGCAAGTGGAACAACAGCTGGGAGCGAAGCTCGAAGCCATGGTGCCTCGTTGATTCATGGGCTGGCGGCGTGGATTGCGGGCGGCAAAAGGGCCTCCCGGTTCCCAGCTTCATGGCCAAGAACTTCGCCTGTGTGGGCGGCACCATTGGTGTCTCTGGCGGCGGTGCCATTGGTGTCTCCGGCGGCGGCGCCATTGGTGGAGGCGGTATTCGTGTCTCCGGCACCGGCACGGGTATTGGAGCTTAATGCACCCGGGTGTACGCCGACCGGCACCTCGCCAGCAAGCGCCCCCTCCGTCAGTTGCATGCCCGCCGTTGGCGGTGCCTCGACATTAGCCGAGCTCGGCGGCATCACGGTAACTAAGCCTCTCGGCCGATGACTTCATCTCCTTGCCTTTGGTGGGCATCCGGCGCCCTACACATGTTTTCGCAGGCACCGCCGGCGTTCCTTGCACTCTTTTGCGCCGTGGGCGCCGAGTTGGTCGATGTCGCCAAGGGCAAAATCGTTCAACGGGCAACCCCATGTTCCACGGTAATCCGATGCCAACCACAATGTATAGGGTTGAAGTGGTCCGGTGCTGCCGGCTGCGACGAGTGTTACCTCGATTCAACCCGGCTGGCCAAGCGAAGAAGATGAGATGACCCTCGGCACTGCGTAAACTGGCCCTGCTATGGCGAAGAGCGGATTCGTTTGGGCGGGGACACCACCCACAGAACAAGACCGCCCGATCGTGCGGCGCCAAGCCATGGCAAAACGCCGCAACGCTACGGACCAGCGGACATCCCTATGGCACGGGATCCGGACAACCCTATGGCACAGATCCGGACGGCGGCGACAACGACGACGGTACATTTACCAAAGTTGACAAGTACTTTGCGAACATGGATGCGCCGACGAGTTCTGCGGGCCTCTTTCTCAGAACCCAGCCAAGACCACGCGATCTAGCTGATGCGGCGGAGAAATCAATTGCAACAAGCGTCGTCGGCGTTCAGTTCTCGAGACCGCCTCCGGCTCCCGTCTTCACCGAGCCTCGAGATAGCTGAGGCGCGAAATATATCAGCCCCAACACGCTGAAGAAGGCGGTCAGTGAGCACAACTCGGTCCCATTACGGAGATGAAGAAGAAGGGCGGAAGCGAAAGACTAACAAGGGCGCCGGTGCGAGCCAGCCGCACCGAGTTCGATCCGTGCTCGGGGCGGGCCACCTTCACCTAAGGATATCTCGAGGAGGTGCATGTGGCGGGTAGGGCGATGCTACCGCCAAATATGCTGAATCTTGCAACCGGTGCTATGCGGAGTCGCACGACGGTGTTCGATTTTGGAGAAGCGGCGTCTCGAGAGAAGGATGTGGCATACCGGTTTTCGTGGCCAAGGTGCGAGAGCAAGGGCTTTGTGGATGGCGACATCGGGGTATGATCGTCCTGCGGTTTGATGACATCTTTGCTATGTTTAACCTTCATCCGTTGCACTACACCTTCGTTCGGCTGTTTTATTTGAGCATGCGAGATCACGGATCATTAGAGACAATACCGGACATCGTGATAGTCGACCCCTTCTACATGCGTGCCAAGCACTTGAGCAGCGCTGGGGACCGCCAAGTTGCGAGTTCACACCTCGAAGGCGTCATTACGCAAGCGCAGATAAGGATAACTTCCTTGTGCCTTACTTTCCGAGTAAGTCATCCCTTAACCGCCCGTAACATATGATTTCTTAGATTTGATCGTTCTTTTTTCTAACATTCCGTGTTACGTGCGGACACACATTGCACACTCATCCTCTTAAGCCGAAATATTCCATGGCCACGTATTTCGACCCGAACCGTAACTCCATGATAGACTACACAAATGTGAAGAAAGTTCTTGATGATGTTCTCCCGGCTCGCCAAATCTGGAGGCACCTTCACGGGACAGTTCATAAATGCGGCAAGCACATCTTCTCACACAATGAAGTTCTGCTGCGTCAAGCAGCCGCTGTGATCGAAGGATGCCTACTCGCCCTCCATCACATTGAGGCGATCGTAGGGACCATCATCACCTTCGCTACGGATAATCTCAAAAGATTGGGCGCGAGCTTGTCGGCAATCCAGGGCGGACCTCGGACAAGAATTCTTCGCATCTAGTCGGAGTTTGCGGACATCATCCATCAAGATGTCCTTCATACGTCGGGCAGTTCTTCCTCGAAATCAACCGTCCAACGGTGAGATAGATGGAATGCTACAAATGCAGGGTGACAACGACCGCGATTTCATGACCATCGCGACGGACGGCGGCTTCATCCACGCTCTGTCCGATGAGTCGAGTCGAAAGTAGTGATGTGTAGTTACGAAACATTGATTGGCTCATGTTGTAATTAAACTTTTAATGAATTCGTATGTCTCTTTGGTTTGGGCGGTTGTTCAACTTAGATGTGTCGATGCTATTTATTAGTAGGACCATGAATCGTGCTATTAATGTCTTGCTTTTCTCTTCGATCCTTTTGTTGCATACTTACACATTGCTTATGTATTATGCATTGTTTGGCTTGTGCATAGAGATGCCGTCGTATGTAGTGTACAAGGGTAAGGTTCTCGAGTCTCGATGGTGGGAGGAGTGTCGGAGACAGGTTCACCGTTCAGTGATAATAGTTACAAAGGTACACCACTAGGGCGGAGGCGAATCTGGATCGCCGCTATCTAGCGGAGAGAGGAGGGCGTTGGAGGAACGGATGAAGACCAGTTTGATCGCGATGATGCTCATCGTGACGACCACAGCTCTCTTCTATGTGATGGTAGTTTAGATGATCGATATCGACTTGTAATGTGAAGGCAAACTCGATACTCGCGGTCTTGAGACTTGTAATGTTTTATCTTTGTCCGGTCTTTTGAATCCGGAGACTAATATGATGAATTGTATTCGGAGACTAATCTTCTATTGTATTTGATGAATCTGATGTTGATGTGTGCTGCTGTCTATATTCTATGCAATAATATATTTTGTAACATGTGCAAAAATCAGAAAAGCAAAAATAAAATAAAACCTAATATTCATACTAATGGCGCACCACAAAAGACACTAATGGCGCACTGTGATCATCACACTAATGGCGCATTAGCAGCTGATCGCCATTAGAATGCCATAACACATTTGTACATATGGCCCCGGAGGCATTCTAATGGCGCATCGCAGCTATACTAATGGCGCACTAGGTGGTGCGCCATTAGAACACCAGAATACTAATGGCGCACGGCGATGCGCCATTAGAATTAATTCTAATGGCGTGATGCGGTGGCGCGCGATGATGCGCCATTAGAAGGCAAAACTAGTGCGCCACTAGCATGCCTTTTCCTAGTAGTGGCCCGTCCAATTTGGACCGAATACTCGATCGCTCGTGCGGACACGGCACCCCGAAAAACCAGCCAACCACATCAGCGAGGATTGTTGGGTGTTCAACCGAACAAGCAAGTTAAATGCGAAAACAATGACAAGGGCTGCATAGCAACGACGAAGAGGAGCCCGACCGCCCGAACAATAGAGGACGAAGGGCTTCCCCTACAAGTGCGGACGGTGAACATGATATCGCAACCCACATACCCAAAAGGGAGGCGGAGCGTGCACTAAAGGGCGTATATGTGATGGAGCGATCGCCCCAAAGTTCAATCCGTGGTCCTCCTACCGATCACTTTTGATCGAAGGACCTCCCACTAGTATCCGCCATGGCGGATTCGCGCATTAGTTCTATACCCGATCGTTGGGTTTCACCTCACTAGAGTCTCCGATGGACGGCGGCAACTGAACCTGCTTTATCGGGATACAAGTCGCAAAATGGGCATAGACCCTCAAGTTAAACCCACAAAACGACCTTTAAAGGCGTCATACCAGTGTAGAGGCCAATATGCAGGCTCGATTACACTTGAAGTAGTCTTCGGATCCCCAGATAACTTCCGAAGCGAGGAGTTAATCTTCAACATAGTCCCGTTCCGCAGTGCCTATTACGCACTACTTGGACGAACCGCATTTGCAAAGTTCAATGCGGTGCCGCACTATGCATATCTCAAGCTCAAGATGCCAGGACCTCGAGGAGTCATTACGGTCAACGGAAACACCGAACGCTCTCTCCGAACGGAGGAGCATACGGTGGCCCTCGCGGCGGAAGTACAAAGCAGCCTCTCAAGGCAATTCTCGAGTCCGTCTATTAAACGTCCAGACACCGTCAAGCGTGCCCGGAGTAACCAACAGCAAGACCGCCTAGCACGTCCTGAGCACGCGTAGCAATGCGGCGCCAACCCCAGCCCTCGCGAAATTGCGAAACCAGTACTACGCGTACATAATCATGCTCTGGAAATACAATGGGCATAGGGGGAGGGGCACGACCACGGCAGGCCCAGAATGCGGCTCAACTGCACCAGGGGCTCCCAATTGTGTCATTCTTTTTTTTTACTTTCAGGACTTCTCTCTCAAGAAGCCCTGTCCGGCAGTAGAATCGCCGAACACACGATGCAACAGCCAGGGAAGCAGAAAGCTACGTCGAGTGTCCAGGTGGTCTCCATAACGAGCAGTATACTTGTTTTACATATCATCCCGCAGCTCGCTCCTGGAGGGGGACATGTCAAATAGTCCCGTCCCTTGCTTATCGCACTATTTGTATCGTTCTGCTTTTAGCGCAGCTTTTTTGAATAAACAATGCATAGCTTTTGCCTATTATTGCATTCCTTTTTTATCTATATATGTTCACTTATGACATGTTGGATCCGTACGCTTTGGTACGGCCAAATACACCAGGGGCTTAAGTACCCCAAAATATGGTGTGATAAGTCCGAACACTTTCACAAGTGCGGCACCCCGAACTTATAGCATTATATGTATCGGCTCCGAATCATGTCTTGGGTCAATAGTTGGGTTTGCCCGGATCCCATGTTTTGGTACCTTATGTTCTGTTATATCGGCTAAGGTAGCGCTGGGAGAACCACTGCGATTGTGCCCCGGTTGAGCTGGGTTGAGCACCTCAGTGGAGAAAGCTAAAACTGACCGTCATGATAGGGCGAGAGCCGGTCGCTGTTTGAGAGGTTTTTCGAGTCCCTAAAGACTTATGCCGCTTAGAGCGAGGTGTCGGCTTTGTCCGGCCCAGGCATGGATAGCACCCCGAATTCAGTCTTCCGAATACTAGGGGCTTCTCCGAAATTTAAAATTATAGAATTCTATGGCTAAGTGAGAGTTTTCAAGCAATATAGTTTGGTTGCCTTGTTTGTTGTGTTGAGCGCCTCCCTCGAAGGACCCAAGAATGGGAAAAAGAGCGCTCAAGTTTATCCTGAACAACCCAGCACGCGTGGCATGGGGGCAGAAGCCGACAACTCGCCATCTCTCAAATTTAATAAACGGCCGCACAGAAGGTAATATTTTAAATTCACAAGCGTTGCTTAGCGCATATGAACAAGTTTTCAAGCGTACATGATAACAAATGCGAGTTTACTAAAAAAATTACATCATTGGAGCATTCACCCGCTATAAGGCAGGCACCCTTCAGGACGCCCTTATAATACATCTTGGGCTTGCGATACTCCCTGCCCGGCGGTGGAGCGTCCGTCACAAGCTTCTCCGCGTCCATCTTGCTCCAGTGCACTTTAGCACGGGCAAGGGCCCTACGGGCACCTTCGATACAGACGGAGCACTTGACGACTTCAATCCATGGACAGGCGTCCACCAGCCGCCTCACCAGCCCGAAGTAGCTCCCAGGCATAGCTTCCTTAGGCCACAGCCGAACTATGAGGCCCTTCATGGCCTGTTCGGCCACCTTATGGAGCTCGACCAGCTGCTTCAGCTGGTCGCTCAAGAGCACCGGGTGTCCGGCCTCAGCATACTGAGACCAGAACACCTTCTCTGTCGAGCTCCCCTCCTCGGCCCGGTAGAATGCGGAAGCGTCGGACACACTGCGGGGCGGATCTGCGAATGCTCCTGGAGAGCTCCGGATTCGGGTAAGTAACAAGTAATTCACTTTCACGTGCTTGCTTTGCATGAAGAATGCTTACCCACCGCTATCTTCTTCATTGCCTCAATTTCCTGGAGGGCTTTTTGGGCTTCAGCCTTAGCGGCTTTGGCGTTCTCAAGAGCCGAGGCGAGCTCGGACTCTCGAGTCTTTGAGTCACACTCCAAACTCTCGGGTTTTTCCACGAGAGCCTGGAGCTCTTGCCGCACCTCCGCCGCCCGCGCCTCCTGCTTCTCTCGCTCGGTGCGCTCCACGGCCGCATGGACACCGCTTTCTTCAGGGTCGCCACCTCGTTCGTGGCCCCTGCAATTCTCACGTTATTCCTGCTATTTTTTGCAACCACATCTTTTATATACTTCCATAAGGTATTACTTACCTTCCTTGTCCTCGAGCTGCTTTTTGGCAAGGCCGAGCTCGTTCTCGGACCGCTCGAGGCTCTGCTTCAATGCATTGACCTCCGCAGTCAGTGCGGCAGAGGTCAGCAGCACAACCTGCATTCCCCATATTGACATACTTATGTTAGACTCCTGCGTACATCTTTTTAGATCCTCAGTTAGGATTTTCTTTCCGAACACCAAACTAAGCATCATGGGCTACTGTCTATGCGGTAATGTTTTTACATATCTTAAATACATACCTCAAAGCCTGTTAGAAGGCTGGCACAGGCTTCAGTCAGCCCGCTCTTGGCAGACTGAACTTTCTGGATCACCACACTCATAATAGTACGGTGCTCCTCGTCGATGGAGAGCACCGTTAAGCGCCTCCAGCAAATTATCCGGTGCCTCCGGTTGGATGGACGTCACCGGTGTCGCAGTCTCGCCCTTCTTACGAAGGGGCCGCCCGCCGGACTCTGGAACCACTGAAGGTTGCGGTACGGAATCCGGCCCAGGGCCGGACTTAGAGACCTTTGGGGTTTCATCCCTCTTGCACCTGGAGTCCGGGAGGTTGCCTTGCGGCGCCTCCTGGACCACCTCCTCCTGACCGGGCCCCTTTTGGGACCCCACCTCGACGTCATCTGTAGCGCGAGGAGAGGAGGCAGCCGGAAGTGAGGTGCTATTCACGTCCGACGAATCCAAGGAGCCGCTCGTTGAAGCGTCGAGCTCGTCCTTGGGCGGGCTGTAGGGTTATATTCAGCGTTAGGAGATATGGTGCGACAAATGAAACGCCATGAGTTATTCTGATATCCGGACACTTACGATTTCGCCAGGGGCTTAGCCCTTGGTGGCCACTCCTCTTTGCCGTCGTCGGCGTTGGTGGACTAGTCCAGAGGAAGGGTCCCCTCTTGGACCCTCCGGCCTCCCCAGTTGGGGCGGCCTTCCTTTTCTTCTCTCCCCCCGCTGGGGGAGAGGCCTCTTTTTCCTCCTCCTTGTCTTCGCGGGAGGAGTCCGCCTCGGAGTCATCGGACGATGAGTCCGACAACACCTGGCATCGGGAACTCCTTCGAGTTCCCGTGGCCTTCTTCTTGGCCTTCTTCTCGGCACCACATGAGGTGCGGAACCAGAGCTCCCCGTCAATCAGGCGTCCGCTAGATCTTTTGGCAAGGGAGGCGGACAGTTAACCTGCTGGGCGTCTTCTGCCAGGCTGTCAAAAATAAGGGAGTTTAGATCCGCATAGAGTCAAACTATGAAAAACAAGTGTCTGTAAAGGGTAAAATAGCTTACCTCGCTGGCTTGACATCGCGAGCTGAATCCAGCGATCTTGGTGGCGGATCACGGGAGCCTCGGCGCCCTTGAACAGCACCTTCGAGGCATCTTTGTGCGTAGTGTCGAAGAGCCTGCTCAAGGTTTGGTGCTGCGCCGGATCAAACTCCCACAAGTTGAAGGCCTGTTGTTGGCATGGGAGGATCCGACAGATGAGCATGACCTGGACTACGTTGACAAGCTTGAGCTTCTTGTCCACCAGGTTTTGGGCCTTGAGTTTGGAGTCCGGTCGGCTCTTCGAATTACCCCATGTCGGGCCGTCTCTTTCCAAGAGGTGAGCCGTGTAGGGAAGCGGATCGAATTGGGGCCGCCACCCATTTAGGGTCACGCGGCTCGGTGATGTAGAACCACCCCGATTGCCACCCCTTTATGGTCTCCACAAAAGAGCCCTCGAGCCGTAAGACGTTGGGCATCCTGCCCACCATGGCGCCTCCGCACTCCACCTGGCGGCCGCCCACTACCTTCGGCTTGACATTGAAGGTCTTTAGCCATAAGCCGAAGTGGGGCTGGATGCAGAGGAAGGCCTCACACACGACGATGAATGCCGAGATGTTGAGGATGAAATTCGGGGCCAGATCGTGGAAATCCAGGCCGTAGTAGAACATGAGCCCTCGGACAAATGGGTGAAGTGGAAAACCTAGTCCGCGGAGGAAGTGGGTGAGCAACACCACCCTCTCATGGGGCCGGGGGGTGGGGATAAGCTGCCCCTTGTCGGGGAGCTGGTGCGCGATGTCGCTGGACAAGTATCCGGCCTTCCGCAGCTTTTCGATGTGCCCCTCCGTGACAGAGGAGACCATCCACTTGACTCCCCCTCCGTACATGGCTGGGGAAGGTTGAGGCGAGATGTGCGGACTTGGGCGCTGGAGCTCGAGTGCGCGGAAATGGATGAGCAAAGGAGGAAGAAGGCGTGTGTGAAAAAGTGGATCCTTATCTCCTTATATGGACGGACGAAGCTATGCGTCCCCACCAGCCTGGTAAAACTCGCTTATCTCCCAAGCGCCGTAATCAATGGCGCGGTTGGGTTACCCACGCCCGTATTGATGAGTGTCGGTGTCAAAACCGGCGGATCTCGGGTAGGGGGTCCCGAACTGTGCGTCTAGGTGGATGGTAACAGGAGACAAGGGACACGATGTTTTTACCCAGGTTCGGGCCCTCTAGATGGAGGTAAAACCCTACTCCTGCTTGATTAATATTGATGATATGGGTAGTACAAGAGTAGATCTACCACGAGATCAAGGAGGCTAAACCTTAGAATCTAGCCTATGGTATGATTGTTCCACCTCCTACGGACTAAAACCCTCCGGTTTATATAGGCACCGGAGAGGGCTAGGGTTACACAGAGTCGGTTACAATGGTAGGAGATCTACATATCCGTATCGCTAAGCTTGCTTTCCACGCCAAGGAAAGTCCCATCCGGACACGGGACGAAGTCTTCAATCTTGTATCTTCATAGTCTTGGAGTCCGGCCAATGATGATAGTTCGGCTATCCGGACACACCCTAGTACAGGACTCCCTCAATGAGAATCCCAGAATAAGGGGACATGATCTGTGCTTTGACAAGACGTGCCAAGGAAACCGCCTCGCTAAACATGCTGGGGTGGGACAGTAAAAATGATTCGAATAAAGGCTTGGCCGTGGTGTGATGTCACGCCACAAAATACATCAACAGATTGAATTTGTGTAAATATTATTCTCTCTACGGTGGTATGTGGAACTTATTTTGCAGAGCCGGACACTATCCTTGTGTTCAAAATCTTCTATGAAGTATTTGGAGGAGGAACCCGCCTTGCAATGCCGAAGACAATATGCCCGCCGGACTCGTCGTCATTGAAGCCTGGTTCAGGGCTACAGAGGGAGTCCCAGATTAGGGGGTGTCCGGATAGCCGAACTATCACCTTTGGCCGGACTCCTGGACTATGAAGATACAAGATTGAAGACTTCGTCCTGTGTCCGGATGGGACTTTCCTTGGCGTGGAAGGCAAGCTTGGCGATATGGATATGTAGATCTCCTACCATTGTAACCAACTCTGTGTAACCCTAACCCTCTTTGGTGCCTATATAAACTGGAGGGTTTTAGTCCGTAGGACGAACAACAATCATACCATAGGCTAGCTTCTAGGGTTTAGCCTCTCTGATCTCGTGGTAGATCTACTCTTGTACTACCCATATCATCAATATTAATCAAGCAGGAGTAGGGTTTTACCTCCATCGAGAGGGCCCGAACCTGGGTAAAAACATCATGTCCCTTGTCTCCTGTTACCGTCCGCCTAGACGCACAGTTCAGGACCCCCTACTCGAGATCCGCTGGTTTTGACACCGACAGAGGGACTCAGCCGAACTGGAATACACGCATCCATTACAAAATCAAAGGGAACAACGATACCATTAAATACATCATAATCCTTACAAGCCCCATGGGGGCTGATCTTCATCTCGCGCAGGAGAAACAACTACAGGGCCCTACGGTGTCGTTGACGATGCCGGGCAGCAGTCGCAGCAGCACTTCGGCCTCGACGGGAGCTCGGCGGCACATAGTTGTCGTCGCTTGACTCCGGAGAATCACTGGGCTCAGGAGTCACTGGATTCCCAGGAGTCGTCGCTGCTGCTGGACGAAGCACCAAAGGGGGCAGCAACATATCCAGCACCCATTACGGCGTCCCTTGAGTTGTCTCCTCCGGGGCAGCACTCCAGCCGCTCGCCTCGCTCATTGAAGACCTTGAAGAACAGGGTGGCCACCCCGTCATACTCGAAATGGATCTCCAGGGCGCCCTCCGCTCGGCAAGCCCAGGCGACCTCGCTCCATCCTCGCGTCATGAAGACGTCTCCAGGCGGCACGAGCTCTACCTCAGCTGCGGTGCCTAGGCTGCTGCACCCTGCGTGCTGCAGCCACAGCTCCACCGGTCCCCTCAGAGGCAGCTTGTTGGCGAAGAACCGCGGGAGTCGGATCCAGGTATCGGGAGGCATCACCGCCCACACCACGAACTCGCGCGAGCTATCCTCAACATGGGTCAGTCGTGCGGCCGGCAGGGCAATGGCGGACCTGCCATCTTCATGAGGCTCCACTCGATAGCGCACTCCTTCACCTTGTGCCCGGGCCTATAGGGGGAGTAGGAAGCCAGGCGGGCCTCGATTGCTAAGGCTTGGCTACCTCTCGCCCAACGCGGGCCTCGTCAGGGAGGAGGAGACGCTTCTTCCGCGGGAGAGGGTCCGGCCCCTCCCTAGGATCCCTCCCCTTCTCCGCCGCAGAGAACCTCCTGATCGACGGCATGAGAGCAAGATGGAAAGGAGGAGAAGCATGCAGGAGCAAGAAAAAAGAGAGATGGGCATGGGCTCCGCCCGCTCTCACGTTTATAACCGGGAGAAGGTAAATCGTTGGCCTCCCATGATTTCTAGTAATGATGATCCTCTCTGCATGCAGCATACAGTTGTCAAGTCGAGCAGCCGAGGCAGCATGCGAAAACGGAGTCACCCACGTCCAATCAATTGCCATGCGTCATCAAGGCCGCAGGCGGTTAGGGCCCACGGCGCTCCGCACTGGCCCTTTGGCTTCGCCTGGAAGCCAAGTCCGAGCGCGCCTTGGGCCCGAGGGCTACTGTCGGCGTCCTGGACCTGGGGCTATCCAATCCTGCCTGCCTGCGACCCACCACGTGGCTCCGTCGATGGCCTGGTACGGCCCAGCTTCAACACCAACATAGCAAGACCCTCGCGAGGGGCGAAGCCTCGTGAGGCGGATGATGCCAAGAGCCCCGAATGGAGTTGGCCTCCTCAGGAGGGCTCCTGAGGGGCGGAGAATTCTACGTAGCTACCTCATGAGGTTCAGCTGACATGAGACATGATGACGAAGGCCGGGCGGGTGCAGAGCGCAGGTTTCCGCTTTGGTGCAAGGGAGGCAAGCCGCAGGCGCGGAGTCCTGAGGAATCAGCCAAAGGTTTCCATTCTGGTGCAACGAGACCAAGACCGCCAGGACGGTAGGACGGAGGTCATCACCGAGCCCACTGCAGCGTCACGACCAGAGGCTTTTCACAGGTGAAGGCTACTTTTTCAGGATAGACCGTACTACTTGTCCCCTTTCAAATCTCGCCATTGTGGAATCCCTTCCCGCTCATATTTGGGAAGAGGACCAAGGCCACTATATATAGAACTTAGCCACCACCATAGTAGAGAGATCCATTCCGACCCGAGCACCACACCAGCTCAAGAACACCTCACCTCCTGAGGCTTGTTCATCCTTTGTACTAGTTCATCCATAGCCCCTCGAGGCAATCCACCACAGCACACTAGATTAGGGTATTACACCACAACGGTGGCCCGAACCAGTATAAATCTCTGTGCCTTTGTGTCTCTGTGAGCTTTGCGCGCTAGGTTAGGGAGGATCGCGAGTAGGCAGGCTGGGCAGGTTGAGATCTTTGCACGCACCCCAGAGTTCGAACCTCTCAAGGGTTGCCAGATCCCTAAATCCGACAGTACCTCTCCCACCCCCTTCATTTGGTTGGTTGGAATAATCTACTTTTGTTGGAATCAACTAGTTTTGGTAGCCCTAGTTCTTCCTCTAGTTTTGCATTTATTGTGCATTTATGGGGCATTTATGGTTGGCCTAAGTAATTTGTGTCAAGCTAGCATAAGTGTTAGGGTTAGGGGTTTAGTTAGGGTATGGTTAGGGTTAGGGCTAGGCTTAATGCTATGATTAAGCTATACTAGTTGTTTGATTCAAATTGTGCATATTTTAGATAGTTCATCCATATGCCATGGATGACTCAATTTTGTTCCATTGTTTTTAGTTGGATAAACTAGTGAAAGTGCATTATTTGGACAAGGTGGCTTTCATGGATGGAAATGCCAATGAAGGGGAGGAGGCCATGGTTTTTGACACAAGCCCAAGCTATGATGATATTGTCGTGAAAGTGAGAAGCGTCCTCAATTGGATTAAGCCAAGTGATGGTGTTAAGCTTATTGGGCGGTATTATGTGGGAGTGGGAGTAAAGTCCCGATTAAAGAGTATGCCCATAACCTCTCAATTGCATTGGGATGTGTATAAGGATAAAGTTGAGGGATCACAAGACAAGTCACTTGAGTTATTTGCCACAAAGGTTGAAGTTCCTAGGCCACTACTCGACTTGAACCGCAATGTGTCATCCCCGATATATGATGGTGTCATGGTGTATGACCACAACGCGGGTAGCCAACCACCAACGAGTCAACCAAATGAAGAGGACATCAATGCTAGAGCCATAGTTCTTCGAGGTGATGATCATGTTGGAGATGAGGCCATTGTTCATGTTGATGAAGATGCCATTACTCATGTTGATGAAGATGCTCTTGCTCAATATGATGTGTACGCGGAAGGAGAAGAGATTCATTACAATCCCATTGGTGACTGATACGTCTCCAACGTATCTATAGTTTTTGATTGTTCCATGCTATTATATTACCCCTTTTTGGATATTTATGGGCTTTATTTTACACATTTATATCATTTTTGGGACTAACCTACTAACCGGAGGCCCAACCGGTATTGCTGTTTTTTTGCCTATTTCAGTATTTCGAAGAAAAGGAATATCAAACGGAGTCCAAACGGAATGAAACCTTCGGGAGCATGATTTTTGGAACAAACGTGATCTAGAGGACTTGGATTGCAAGTCAAGAAGCAGCCGAGGCTCCCACGAGATAGGAGGGCGCGCCCCCCTATAGCGCACGCCCCCTGTCTCGTGGGCCCCTCGGGTGTCCACCGACGTACTTTTTCCTCCGATATAAGCCTACGTACTCTGAAAACATCCAGGGAGCAACCGAAACACAATTTCCACCGTTGTAATCTTCTGTATCCGCGAGATCCCATCTTGGAGCCTTCGCCGGTGCTCCGCCGAAGGGGGAATCGACCACGGAGGGCTTCTACATCAACATCCTAGCCCCTCCGATGAGTTGTGAGTAGTTTACTACAGACCTACGGGTCCATAGTTATTAGCTAAATGGCTTCTTCTCTCTTTTTGGATCTCAATACAATGTTCTCCCCCTATCCTGTGGAGATCTATTCGATGTAAACTCTTTTTGCGGTGTGTTTGTCGAGATCCGATGAATTGTGGGTTTATGATCAAGTTTATCTATGAATAATATTTGAATCTTCTCTGAATTCTTTTATGTATGATTGAGTTATCTTTACAAGTCTCTTCGAATTATCAGTTTGGTTTGGCCTACTAGATTGATCTTTCTTGCCATGGGAGAAGTGCTTAGCTTTGCGTTCAATCTTGCGGTGTCCTTACCCGATGTGAAAGGGTTGCAAAGGCACGTATTGTATTGTTGCCATCGAGGATAACAAGATGGGGTTTATATCATATTGCTTGAGTTTATCCCTCTACATCCTGTCATCTTGCTTAATCGTTACTCTGTTCTTATGAACTTAATACTCTAGATGCAGGCGAGGGCGAGTCGATGTGTGGAGTAATAGTAGTAGATGCAGGCAGAGTCGGTCTACTTATTGGGGCGTGATGCCTATATACATGACCATGCCTAGATAATCTCATAATTACTCACTTTTCTATCAATTGCTCGACAGTAATTTGTTCACCCACCGTAATACTTATGCTATCTTGAGAGAAGCCACTAGTGAAACCTATGGCCCCCGGGTCTATCTCTTATCATATTTGCTTCCAATCTACTTTTATTTGCATCTTTACTTTTTGCATCTATATTATAAAATACCAAAAATATATTTATCTTATCATACTATCTTTATTAGATCTCACTTTCACAAGTGGCCGTGAAGGGACTGACAACCCCTTTATTCCGTTGGTTGCGAGTTCTTTGTTTGTTTGTGTAGGTGCGTGGGACTTTTGAGGAGCCTCCTACTGGATTGATACCTTGGTTCTCAAAAACTGAGGGAAATACTTACGCTACTATTGCTGCATCACCCTCTCTTCTTCGAGGAAAACCAACACAAGGTCAAGACATAGCAAGAAGGATTTTTGGCGCCGTTGCCGGGGAGGTCTTCGCTCAAGTCAAGACATACCAAGTACCCATCACAAACCCATCTCCCTCGCATTTACATTATTTGCCATTTTGCCTCTTGTTTTCCTCTCCCCCACTTCACCCTTGCCATTTTATTTGCCCTCTCTTTCCCAATCTCCTCCTCTCTTTTTCGCTTGCCTTTTTCTGTTTGCTTGTGTGTTGGATTACTTGTTGCCATGGCGCAAGATAATACCAAATTGTGTGATTTCTCGAATACCAATAATAATGATTTCCTTAGTACTCCGATTGCTCCTCTTAATGATGTTGAGTCTTGTGAAATTAATACTTCTTTGCTGAATCTTGTTATGAAAGATCAATTCGTCGGCCTTCCTAGCTGTCGGGGCGAGCGTCTCTCTGTGGCCTCGAGCACCTATGGGGCACGGGGGCCCCTTCTAGTCCGGCAAGGAGCGGAGGCGTCTTGTGAGCAGATCGAGGTCGGCCTTGGGGGAGACCGGCAATTTTACCCAACCGGGGCTCTCGGAGAGATAAAACCCCTCTGCTGCTTTGGTGATTGTATTTGATCTTGCTCGGCGTGCGGCGTATGGTGGTGTTGTGGGTGTCGAATGGACCGAACCCCTTCTCGTCGCATGGTCCTCCTTTTATAGTCTGAAGGGGCACCAACAGGTGGCAGCGTAAGAAGAAGGGGTAGAAAGGTAAAACGCAGGTTGGTACAATGATGACTAACGATGTCCCTACCTAACTCGACGGCGGGGACAAGGGCATTTAATGCCCGTCCGGTCGCCTAACAAGTCAGAGGAGGTGACCGTTAAGTGAGCCACCGGTTGCCACGATGGCGCCTCTGTCAGCTCCGTTTGCCACCTCGCCCCGCATGGCTGCGTAGTGCCCCGCCACGTGCCCTTGGGATGGCCTTGTGATGACACGTTGCTGGATGCGCTGGAATTTGGGTGGCAGCCTTGCCGTGGCAAGTGCCTTGCCGCGACCCTTCTCTTGTTGTGCGGCAAGCTTGCGGCGTCGGAATCTTGCCGGGGCCTTGGCGTCGCGGCAAGTCTTCTGGCGATGCCTTGGCGAGCCTTCCGGCAAGCTCCTCTTGCCGGGCCTTCGTTTCTTGGTTAGCACTTTGTTCTTGAATGGCAGTAATAGGAGATGGTGGTGGGTCTTGGCAGGCGCCCGGCAAGCCTTGCCGCGGGGTGCTGCGACTGCCCGTGCACAAGTTCGGGTACTAAGATACCCCTACTTTAGTACACCGACAGAGCCCCGGGCTGGGCCATACAGGTCTTTGGCGTTGTTGGGCAGGCCCAAAAGCGAGTGCAGACGCACGCGTGGCTCGGGTCCACTCAAAATTGGCCTCCGTGCCCACCGCGCTCTCCATAGCAAGCCGCGTCGATTCGGCGTCGTGGGAAGAACGTGGTCAATACTTAATTCGAAATGCGTAGCGTTCGCATCCCCGTTTATAAGCGGAGAAGCAGGGCCATTCCCCACTTCCGCCACTTGCGGTTCCTTCCTCCAAAGCTCGCTGTTCTCCCCGTCTCTGAATCGAGAGGAAAACAGTGCTCCGCCGCCCGTCGTCGCCGTCGCTTCGCCTCCCCGCCGCCCCGCCATAGCTCAGCCGCCGGAAGGCTACGAAGCGCGCAAGGCTGCTAAGGCCGCTTGAAGGCTGCGAAGGCCGCGAATCGGACGGTATTTGGAGCTCGGCTTCTGCGCAAGAAGCAGTGCTCTTCTCCCAAGCTCCGGGCGTTGTGGGCGGAGTTTACCTCTTACGTCGGCGGAACGCGTGCGCATCCGCGCCGCCGGTGATTCATGGAGGCCTCCAAATCGAAGAAGTGCCCCAAAGGGTACTACTTCTTCCTGTGTTCTTCTCTGCGGGCTCTGCCCCCTTTTCGATTTCTTTTGCGATATCATGAACACCTACGGGTTTCATCTGCTGACTTCACCCCAGCGCCGTTCGACAATGGCGGTTTCGCTTTCTCTCTGCGAGAACCGTTGGTATCCTCCCCAATGGGGAGCCGCTGGTGGCGGAATCGCTGGACCTCCCGGATGGGTATGAAGGAAGTGTACTTGTCGGGCGAACTCCGCAACAAGTGGGGCGAGTGGAGGCGGAGTGGTGTTGGATCTGTGATGACAACCGCCGTCGTTCACCGAGTTGCGCAAGACTCGGGTGGTCTTGCGCAACGACCGAGCGCTCTGTCGTCGGACGATGCCAAGCTGACGATCGCCACCACCCGAATCCTCCGGCTCAGGCATGCCGGACTCACCACAGGGGCGGTTGGCGCGGATTTCCTTCGTCGCCGTATCGCCCCTCTGCAAGCGAGGGGGAGGCCCGTCTGGCAGTTCAGCGGCCCGGCAGATTTCATGAGGCTGCGCCCAGGCCTCAACTTCAACTTCACGGTCATGGAGCTTGGCGCGATGCTGAGGGAGATGTTCAAGCATGACTCCAATCATCCAGAGTGGTTCCAGTTGGCGCAGGGTGTCGTCCCCTTGTGCAACAATTCCCAGCGCAATCGCATCTGCGCAATGATGCCAGAGTGCGACTCGCATGGGATAAATGCAAACTGGATAGAGCCTGCTGCCGAGGTTGTGCAACAATTCTTTGACGACTTGTCGGAGGTGGCAGTCAACTCCGATGAGCAAAAACTCCTCACCCGCGCCACCACTGCCGAAGAGCTAGCGTATATTGCTAGCAGGGCCGAAGAGGCGGCCGCAGCCGCCCTTGTGGCGAAGTTTAATTCTGTTGGCGGAGGCGACGCGATGCGCGGCAAGCCTTGCCGCCCGGGAAGCGCTTGCCGGGGAAGGCGATGGCAAAGGGGAGGTTGAGGCCGGAACGGGCAAGTCCGCCGAGGGCGCGAGCGGCCAGCCGTCTTCGGGTGACCCACCGCAGGCGGAGCCCACAGCACAGCCCCAATTCCGTCCGAGAAGGCGCCTCCGTCGAGTCGGAGAGCTGGCGGAGGAGCAGGCCGCCCAGCAGCCGCGGCGCCGTGGGACACGTTCTACATGGCGAATCTGCAGCAGCAGGCGGATCCCAGGCAGCGCCCGGCAACCGAGGCGGGTCTTCCCGGCCGCCTCGCTGACCTGCCGCAGCCCTCGGCAAGCGCCGGAGGGAGCCCACTCCTCCGCCACGTCGCGCCGAGAGGGTACCGGAGTTCGACCTCTCCGCGCTGAGCTCCGACGACGACGAGGAGGAGGAGGAGGAGGAGGAGTAAGGCTTTCTTCATACCGTGTTTGTCTTTCTCTTGATCCTTATTATTGTTTGTCTTGTATCTAATCTGTTTTCTCCAAACTCCTGCCTTGTACCAGGACTTTGGCGGAGAAAGCGGCGAAGAGGGCCAAGGTCCCCGTGGTCAACATCGAGGACGATCCTGCCGTGGTAGCAGAAGATATGTCTGAGACCACTTTGATGGACCCGGTCCCTTCTCCTCGCAGCAGCTCCCAGCACAGCCCCCAGCGTGAGTGCCTCAATCCACTCCCTGTCGCAGGGCGCGCATGGTCTCTTCTTCTTCTGCCAATATCTTGATTATTGGCTCTTTTGTATACAAGAGAAGAGCAGGCCCACCAGGAGCGGCCGGAGGTCGACGCGGAGGTGTCGTCGGCCTCGACTACGCCACCGAGGGCCGATTCCCCGATGTGGGAGCCGTCTCCGGCAAGGGAGGGGTCTCCGGCAAGAGGTGGGACCGGCGAGCCCCCGGTAGTGGAGCCCACGATCACAGAGCCCAGCACAGGTGACTCTCCTTGTCGGGGACTCTCCCTCGGGTCCTGCTGATCTCCCTTTTCCTTTCTTTGGGTATTCGCTTGACTATCCCTTTTCTTCCCTGCCTTCAGATCCTCCCCTTGGGGACCCGATGGAGGCTGAGGCCGCCCGGCGAGGAGGACAGCCACGCAGCAATCTTGGGGGCCTTGCCGCCCGCTGAGGAGGGCAGCGCGAGGAGCCCGTCGGTGAAGAGGCCGCCGGGGCCGCTAGCACAGGGGCCGGCGAGGGGTCCGGTGACCGTACAGACGATCCGGAGGACGCAGGAGCGCAAGGTGCTGCACCGACTGTCGATCCCTCCGCCGCTGATGCGGCGCCGGGCTCCGAGGAGCCCCAGCCTGGCGCATACTTGAAAGCCGGCGAGGGCGTGTATATCAAGCTCCCCTGGGAATCGAGCTCCAGGGCACCGGTTGAAGGAGAGGAGTTTGACGGGGAAATACTTGCCTCTGCCGGGCTGTCAGTGGTTGACAAGCCGAGCAGCAGTAGCAGCGAGTCCGAGGAGGAGCAGCTACTCCGGAAGCTGGTGTCACTCTACCGCGCCCGCCAGGCGAAGCTTGAGTCCCGGGAAGCGCTCGTCGTACAGGCGGGAGCTGATATAGAGAAACATCGCAAGAGCTCAAGAGCATGAACCAGAGGCCCTCGGTCCATCGCCGAGAGAGGCGCTTCGGCGAGGCAAAGAAGGCATTTATCTGGAGAAGGCGAGGCCGAGGAGCAGCGAGCTTGCCGCCGAGGAACTGTCCAAGCGGACGGCGAGCTGATCTGAGAGGAAGGCGTGCTTGGACAGCCATGATGAGGAGCTCGTCGTCAGGGAGCAGTCACTTGGCGGGGCACTCAAGGAGGCGAAGGATGCCGCCCAGCTGCTGCCGAGCTGCCAAGGAGTTGGAGGAGAAAGTGGCGCTTGTGGAGGCGGACGCGACAAGGAAGAGCGAGGAGCTTGCCGCACTCCAGTAGCGATCGCGAGAAGGATCTGTGGCCCACAGCGATCTGCAAGCCCAGCTCTCCGAGAAGATCAAAAGAGCTGAACACCGCCAAGGACTCGGCGCCGATCTAGGGCTGAAGTTGGCCACCTTGACGGAGACACTAGACGCCGCCAAGAAGCGAGAAGATGTCTGAGAAAAGACCTCAAGGACAACGAGGAGCTCTTGACGAGGGCCGCCGAGGCTCGAAACACCTTCAAGACCACGGTGGAGCTCGGGCGGAGGGTCTCGTCAACATCGCCGCGCTCATTGAAGAGGAGTTGGCGGAGCTGAACAGCGGGCCGGGTACCCTACAGAGGAACCTCCAGCCCAGCGCCAAGCTCACGCTCTTCTTCAAGGATGTGGTGGCGGCTCTCCGGCAGCTCGGGAGAGGATCCAAAACAGTTGGCCGCCCGAGTCGCCTTGATCTGCGCTGGAGTTCTGGAGAAGGTGTTGGTGAAGGTCCTCTTCCGCAACCCGGGCATCGACCTCTCCCGCGTCACCAAGAAGCTGCCGGAGGGCGCTGATGTTGATGAGCTCAAGGCCATCGTCGCACCCATCGTGGATAAGGTGAACGAGGTTAGGAGGGTCGACGGCGAGCGCGTGGATTAGGCTGCCCTTCTTCTCTCTTTTTCTTGCTGCTGCCATTTTAGTTATGAGAACAATTTCAGTCAGTGCCACAATAAGTCATTCTTGTAATATAACTTAATTCTGGATACTGCTCGTTGTGTTATTCCCTTTACTCTGTCGCATCCCTTGTATGCTTTTTACCCTACGCTTTGAGGGATCTTGCCGGCGCGAGAACACTTGCTGAGTGCGGAACATCAGCAGCCTGTGGTGATGCCGCTTCCGGCAAGAAATCTTGTCGGAACTAGTCGCAGCTCACTCGCATTGTTGAGCGGTGCTCGGAAACAACGCAAGGGCGCAACTTAGCCGCGAGTCGATTCCTCCGCGCACGGGTTTTCCCATACAAGGCACGAACGTTCAAGGGATATAACTTGAAAAATTTAAAATTGACTAGGCTCAAACTTTAGCTACTTAGCTTTTCCGTCTTGTCCCGGCAAGGCTAGATTCCCTTGAACGACGCCCGGTCCATACTTTTACCTTCCCCTCCCCCCGGTGAACTTGTGGGTGGAGGAATCTTCTGTTTAAGAGAAGAAAGAAGAGAAAATAATGGTATGGAACCTTAAGGTTCGCTGTTGCTTACCGGGGGTGAGTGCTGCACAGAGTGTCATATACAGATGCAAAAGAAGAGAATGCATTAAATTTGACAAGATGTTCGAAGCACACAAACTTTATTTACGCACGGGGGCTGCGCCCGGCTTTGTACAAAGGGTTACATGCGACAGCGGCAAGGCTTGTACAAAAAAGGTGGTTGCCGGAATGGATCCGGCAACCGCGCCTTATGGGTAAAACTTGCGAAGATGCTCTATGTTCCAGGAGTTGCTCACCGGAATGCCATCTTCGGTCTCAAGGCGGACAGCGCCAAGCCTAGTGACTCGTTTTACCCGATAAGGGCCTTCCCACTTCGGCGTCAACTTGTTTGAATTCTTGGCGGATTGAACACGCCGAAGAACAAGGTCTCCTTCCTCGAAGCTCCTGGCATTAACCTTGCGGCTATGATAGCGGCGCAAAGCTTGCTGGTAGCGAGCAGCTCGCATAGTAGCCTGAAGACGATCTTCCTCGAGGAGCAGCGCGTCATCTTGCCGCAGCCGCTCTTGCTCAAGCTCATCATAAGCGAGCACTCGTGGTGACCCGTATACGAGTTCCATGGGGAGAACTGCCTCTACTCCGTAGACAAGAGCAAAGGGTGTCTGGCCGGTGGCTCGATTTGGCGTCGTCCTGATCGACCAAAGAACCACTGGCAGCTGCTCGATCCAATTCCTTCCGCACTTGTGCAGCCTGTCGAAAGTTCTGGTCTTGAGCCCGCGCAGCACTTCATCGTTCGCCCTCTCCGCTTGACCGTTGCTTCTCGGATGAGCAACAGAAGCGAAGCAGATCTTGGTGCCAAGATCTTGGACGTACTGCATGAAGGTGTGGCTTGTAAACTGTGTGCCATTCTCGGTAATGATCCTGTTAGGGGTCCCGAAACGGCAAACAACCGACCTAAAGAACTTGATGCTGATTGTCTTTGTCACCTTCCTCATGGTTCCACTTCCGGCCACTTTGTGAACTTGTCGATTACAGCGTACAAGTACTCAAAGCCCCGACAACTTCGGGGAAGGGGCGAGATGTCGAGCCCCAGACCGAAAATGGCGAGGACAAAGGGATTGTCTGGAGAGCTTGAGCTGGTTGATAAATCTGTTTGGAATGGAACTGGCATGCTTCACACTTGGTTACTTGCGCGGTTGCATCCTGGAGGGCTGTCGGCCAGAAGAAGCCTTGCCGGAAAGCCTTGCCGGCAAGTGCTCTTGCGCCAATGTGGTGACCACATATGCCTCCATGTATCTCTGCCAACAGCTCTTGTCCCTCTTCCCGGGAAATGCACTTCAATTTCACTCCGTTGAATCTTCTTCTGTACAGTATGTCATCGACAAACTGGTACATACTTGATTGTCGGGCTACTTTTTCCGCTTCTTCTTGTTCCTCGGGAAGTTCCCCTGTTTGAAGGAAATGGACGATCTGTTGTGCCCATGCCGGAGCCTGGGGCTCAACGACAAGCACTAAAGGCGCAAATGCTGCTGCGGGAACATCCGCTTCCACGGCAAGGATATGGGATCCTGCCGGAGCGTGATGCTCCCCGGCAAGCGTGTCGGGACACAGCTTGTCGGGAGCGTCTCCTTCAACGAAACAGGCCCTGGGGCTTGCCGGAGCAGATCGCTCCTCGGCGCTTTCTGTGTTGATTCTGGGGACCTTCTTGGCGGCGGCTTTGGGAAGCTCCGCTGGAAAGTAGTCGCCAGTAACCAACTTTCTTTTCTTGCTTTGTCCAGTTGATGGTGTCACAGACGGCTGAGTCGACTTGAGCACAAAATCCACAGTTCCACGAGCAACTTGAGTCTGGCGCACTTTGACAAAGCCATCTGCGATGTCATTACGAGTTCTTGGAATATGTTCCATTTGCGGGCCGTCAAAATGCTCTTCTAGCTTTCTCACTTCATCAATGTATGCTTCCATCAGCGGACTCGATAATCTTTGTTAACTTGGCGGACGACAAGCTGTGAGTCACCCCGACAATAAGCTTCTTGATCCCAAGTTACGCGCGATCCTGAGTCCGGCAAGCAAGCCCTCATACTTTGCAGTATTGTTTGTCGCTTGCTCCTTGGGAAAGTGCATCTGGACCACGTACTTGAGGTGCTCTTGATGGGTGCGACAAGTAATGCGCCCTTTTGGCGCCTTGCGGTGAAAGGCACCATCAAAGTACATGATCCATTCTTTGCCTGCTTCCTTGACGGGGATGCTCCTCTCCAGAGTTTCTTCATCGGGTGTTGGCGTCCATTCTGCTATAAATTCTGCCAATGCTCGGCTCTGAATGGTTGAAGTACTTTCAAACTTGAGGCCAAAGCTTGACAATTCCAGTGCCCATTCGACAATCCTGCCTGTTGCTTCTGGATTTTGCAATATCCTTTTCAACGGAAAGTGAGTGACCACTGTGATCTCATGTGCTTGAAAGTAATGGCGCAGCTTCCTCGAGGCCATGAGGAGGCCAAAAAGCAACTTCTGCACACCAGAGTACCTTGATCTAGCCCCCTATAGAAGGGAACTGACAAAGTAAACTGGGCGCTGCACTATCTTCTTCTGTTTCTCTTCTTGTGGCTGCGCAGACCCATCCTTGCCGGAACCAGAACTTGCCGGATCAGGACTCGTCGGGCCAGAGCTTGTCGGGGGAGCCCCCTGCTTGTCGCTGGACTCACTTGCCGCGGCCGCTGGCTCATCATCTGCCTCCCTCTCCGCCACTAACGCAGCACTAACCACTTGATTGGTTGCCGCCAGATATAGCAGCAACTTCTCTTGTGGCTTAGGTGCGACAAGTGTTGGAGTGGAGGACAAATATTTCTTTAAGTCTTGCAGCGCAGCCTCCGCTTCCGGAGTCCATTTCATTGGACCCGCCTTTTTCAAGACTTTGAAAAACGGCAGGGCGCGTTCAGCAGACTTGGAAATGAACCTGCTGAGGGCAGCAACGCAGCCGGCAAGCCTTCGTACGTCCTTGACTCGCTTCGATGCTTCGATTTGCTCGATGGCCCTGATCTTGTCAGGATTGGCTTCAATCCCCCTCTGTGATACGAAGAATCCGAGAAGCTTGCCGGAAGGAACTCCGAACACGCACTTCTCGGGATTCAACTTGAGGTTGATCTTGCGCAGATTTGTGAAGGTCTCGTCCAAATCCTGGATCAGAGTCTTTTTATCTTTGCTCTTGACCACTATGTCATCCATGTACGCTTCTACATTCCTGTGCAACTGTGGCTCAAAAGCATGACTGACTACTCTTGCGAATGTTGAACCGGCATTCTTCAGTCCGAAAGGCATCCGTATGAAGCAGTATGTGCCACATGGAGTGATGAATGCGGTTTTCTCTTCATCCTCTTCCGCCATGAAGATCTGATGATATCCTGAGTACGCATCAAGGAACGAGAGCAGATCACATCCTGCTGTGGAGTCAACAATCTGGTCGATGCGCGGCAAGGGGAATGGATCCTTGGGGCAGGCTTTATTAACATCGGTGAAGTCAATGCAAAGCCTCCATTTCCCGTTTGCCTTGCGCACGACTACCGGATTGGCTAGCCACGTCGGATGGAGTACTCCTCGGACCAATCCCGCTGCTTCCAGTTTTCTGATCTCCTCTGCTATGAATTCTTGATGCTCTACTGCTTGCTTCCTGACTTTTTGCTTGACGGGCCGCGCGTGAGGGCAAACGGCAAGGTGGTGCTCGATTACTTCCCTGGGAACACCGGGGATGTCAGATGGCTGCCATGCAAACACATCGACATTCGCCCGCAGGAAAGCAACGAGCGCGCTTTCGTATTTAGGATCAAGCGTGGCACTGATGGTAAAGGTACCACTGGTGCCATCCTCCTTGGCGGCCACTTTCTTGGTCCCGGGTGAAACTGCCTTTGCCTTCTTGCACTTGCCGGCGAAGCTCGATGGTGCGTCCTCGACGGCAGCGCAGCACTCCAGAGAGGCGCGCTTGCCGGAGTGGACACCAGAGCTATCTTTGCCGGACTTGGCTTTCTTCTTCCCCCGGGGAGCTTCAGCGGCGAGTGGCTTGCTCTCTGCTGCGGCTGCTGCTTCCCGGTAGATCTTGTCGGTGCAGATAAGTGCATCCTTCTTATCGCCTGGGACAGAGATGACACTTAACGGACCAGGCATCTTGAGCACATTGTATGCATGGTGAGAGGCTGCCATGAACTTGGCAAGCGCTGGTCTGCCGAGTATCCCATTGTAGGGTAATGGGATATCAACAACATCGAATGTGACCCTTTCTGTCCTGAAGTTCAGCTCGCTGCCAAACGTTACCGGCAGCGCGATCTTACCCTTTGGCTTGCTCCTTCCCGGATTTATTCCTTGAAAGGCACCAGTTTCTTCGAGCTCGCTGTCGGGGATCTGGAGCTTCTTGAGCACTATGGAGGAGATCAGGTTCAGGCCGGCCCCGCCGTCGACCAACATCTTCGTGACCTTGAGGTTGCGGATTGTTGGTGAGACCAACATCGGCAAGCACCCGACTGCAGTAATGCGGTCAGGGTGGTCCTCAACGTCGAAGACGATGGGCGTGCCGGACCATTTCAGAGGCTTGCGCGCCTCGACGGACGGCTCCGCGGCATTTACCTCTCGCACCCACTGCTTGAGTTGGCGGTGCGAGGTGTGCAGAGAGGCGCCGCCGTCGATGCACAACACCTCTGTTGCCTTCTGAAACTCCTGGTCATCAGTCTCATCTTCCTCCATCTCATCATCCTCATCTTCATCTTCGTCCTTGTCGCGGCCGCGGGGAGGCCTGTCTCCTTGCCGCGGCTTGACCTTGCCGCGGTGCCCTCCCCGGGCGGGAAGCTTCTTGCCGGATCCTTCGCCACCTTCTTGGGCTCTCTCCTTATCGCGGCGCTCGTATTCAGCTTTCTGTAGCTCCGCCATCTGCTCTACTTTTTTGCAGGTTTGGAGATCATGGCCCTTGGTGCGGCGGATCTTGCAATAGCGCTTGCCGGAGCCATCCTGCTTGTCGGCGGCTACGACGGCCTCGCCGGAGTCATCGGCTTTGGCCTTGTCGGAACTGCCTCCGTTGCCGGAATGCTCAACAGCCAACACATCCTTAGCTTTTCTTTTTCTGTTGCTCCGCCGCCGGTTCTTCCTTGCCGGGGCGGCATCCTCGCTGTCAGATCCTTCTGCTCCTGCAACCTCTCCGGGGATTTTCCTCCCCTCCTCAGCCCGTGCACACTTGTCAGCCGGAGCATAGAGCTCGCTGACATCTCTGATCTTGCACATCGCCATCTCCTCCCTCATCCTGCGGTTGTGCACGTTCTGGTGGAACGCAGCGATAACCGCGCGAGGTGGACGTGCAGGATGTTGCGCTGCACTTGGCTGAATCTCTGTATGTATTTGCGCAGGGGCTCTCCCTCCTTCTGGACAAGCAAATGCAGATCGCTTTCCTGGCCATGGGGTTTGTGGCCGCCCGTAAAGGCGCCGACAAACTGATGACACAGGTCCGCCCATGAAGAGATGGAGCCGTCCGGCAAGTGCATGAGCCAAGATCTAACGTTGGGCTTAAGTACCAGCGGGAAGTAGTTGGCGAGGATCTTCTCGTCGCGCCCTCCGGCAGCCTGCACTGCGATGGTGTAGATGCTCAGGAACTCTGACGGATGTATCCTGCCATCATACTTCTCGGGTGCGTCTGGCTTGAAGTTCTTGGTTTTGGGCCACTGGACTTGCCGCAGCACGCGGGTGAACGCAGGACAACCTGCCGCGTACGGCAAGTCGCCTGGTTCTCCGGGTGCGTGCACGTCGATGGTGGGCCCAGCACGCTGGTCAGATTGACGTCGTGCTTCTCTCCGGCGCTCGATGCGAGTGCGGGCCTCTTCGTGTTGCCGTTCTTGGAGGACGTGGCGTTGATCGCGGCGAGTTCGCGGGTCCGACGACGCGGTGGAGTGGGCGTCGGGGTTGGTCCGGCGAGCTGGCGATCTTGGCCTTCGGGGCTGGGAGTGCACGGAGGTGGCACCCCCAGCGGTCTTGTTGGCGTTGGTTTGCGCCTGGGCGCCTTGCCGGGGCCTTGATGCGCTCGGCTGTCGGGGCTTGTCGCCGTTGGCAAAGCCGATGAGGCTGTATATGGTCATCCTCCAGTCGTCGATCTTGTGCGGCGCCGGAGGGTAGTCCGCTTAGCGAGGCTCGGGCAGCGCTTCCTCTGCTGTCTTAGGTGGTGGTGGCGGCGAAGCGGCGCGAGCAACGGATGTGCTTGGACTCCCAACCGGATTGGGAGGCGCAACACCTCCCGGCGATCGTACCTCGCTTCGCGCCAAAGATGCGGGCGTGCATGCTGACCTCGGCGTCCGCGACCCACCAGCAGCCTTGTTCCATCGCGAGCACGGTGCTAGGAGCACCGGGCGTTGTCGACCTTGCACCTCCCGGAAGGGCGCGGTGTCGCTTTCGATCGCCCGATGCTTGCGGGGCCTTGTTCTTGGACCTGGTGACGACGTGAGTCCCACCGTTGGCGCCCGCTCGCTCGCCGGCGTCGACTCCACCGTCCGCTTGCTCCGGCGGTGGTGGCGGAATCGATGTAGACGGAGCGGCCACCTCCGAAGGCTTCTTCTTCGGTGGCATGTTGATGAAGGCGTTAATGCAGCGCGCGCGGAGACCGGATCAGATGCTCACGATCTCGACGCTCCCCTACCTGGCGCGCCAAAGATGTCGGGGCGAGCGTCTCTCTGTGGCCTCGAGCACCTATGGGGCACGGGGGCCCCTTCTAGTCCGGCAAGGGAACGGAGGGCGTGCGCAGAGCAGATCGAGGTCGGCCAGGGGAGACGGGCATTTTTACCCAACCGGGGCTCTCCGGAGAGATAAAACCCCTACTGCTGCTTTGGTGATTGTATTTGATCTTGCTTGAGCGTGCGAGCGTATGGTGGTGTTGTGGGTGTCGAATGGACCGAACCCCTTCTACGTGCGCATGGGCCTCCCTTTTATAGTCTGAAGGGGGCACCAACAGGTGGCAGCGTAAGAAGAAGGGGTAGAAAGGTAAAAACGCAGGTTGGTACAACAGTGACCAACAGTGTCCCCTACCTAACTCTGACGGCAGGGGACAAGGGCATTTAATGCCCGTCCGGTCGCCCCAACAGTGCAGAGGAGTGACCGTTAAGTGAGCCATCGGTTGCCACGATGGCGCCTCTGTCAGCTCCGTTTGCCACCTCGCCCCGCATGGCTGCGTAGTGCCCCGCCACATGCCCTTGGGATGGCCTTGTGATGACACGTTGCTGGATGCGCTGGAATTTGGGTGGCAGCCTTGCCGCGGCAAGTGCCTTGCCGCGGCCCTTCTCTTGTTGTGCCGGCAAGCTTGCCGGCCGTCGGGTCTTGCCGGGACGCGCGGGGCGTCGCGGCAAGTCTTCTGGCGATGCCTTGGCAGGCCTTCCCGGCAAGCTCCTCTTGTCGGGGCCTTCGTTTTCTTGGTTAGCACTTTGTTCTTGAATGGCAGTAATAGGAGATGGTGGTGGGTCTTGGCGGGCGCCCGGCAAGCCTTGCCGCGGGGTGCTGCGACTGCCCGTTCACAAGTTCGGGGTACTAAGATACCCCTACTTTAGTACACCGACACTAGCGAAGATGCCGCTACTCATCTAAACAACTTTGTTGATTTGTGTGATATGCAAAAGAAGAAAGATAAGGATAACAATATTGTCAAATTGAAGTTATTTCCGTTTTCACTTAGAGATCGTGCTAAAGTTTGGTGTTCGTCTTTGCCTAAAAATAGTATTGATTCTTCGAACAAGTCCAAAGATGCTTTTATCTCTAAGTATTTTCCTCCCGCTAAGATCATCACTCTTAGGAACGATATTATGAATTTTAAACAACTTGATCATGAGCATGTTGCCCAATCTTGGGAAAGAATGAAATTGATGCTTTGCAATTTCCCTACTCATGGTTTGAATTTATGAATGATCATACAAAAATTTTATGCCGGTTTGAACTTTGCTTCTAGAAATCTCTTAGATTTGGCTGCGGGAGGCACGTTTATGGAAATAACTTTAGGAGATGCTACAAAACTTCTTGATAATATTATGGCTAATTATTCTTTCAATGGCACACCGAAAGATCTTCTAGTAAAAAAGTGCATGCTATAGAAGAAATCAATGTTTTGAGTGGAACGATGGATGAACTTATGAAATTGTTTGCTACCAAAAATACTCCTCTTGATCCCAATGATATGCCTTTGTCTTCCTTGATTGAGAATAATAATGAATCTATGGATGTGAATTTTGTTGGTAGGAATAGTTTTGGAAACAATGCTTATAGAGGAAACTTTAATGCTAGACCGTTCCCTAGTAATTCCTCTAATAATTATGGAAATTACTACAATAATTCTTATGGTAATTTTAATAAGATGCCCTCTGACTTTGAGAATAGTGTGAAAGAATTTATAATTTCTCAAAAGAATTTTAATGCTTTGCTTGAAGAAAAATTGCTCAAAGTTGATGATTTGGCTAGAAACGTTGATAGACTTTCGCCTGATGTTGATTCTCTTAAACTTAGATCTTCTCCTCCTAAGCATGATATCAATGAGTCTCTCAAAGCAATGAGAATTTCCATTGATGAGTGCAAAGAAAGAACTGCTAGATTGCATGCTAAAAAAGATAGCTTTATAAAAGAGTGTTCTTCTAGTTTCCATGAAAATAATGATAAGGATCTTAAAGCTATTGATGCGTCTCCTATTAGATCTATGTTTTGCAATATGAATTTTGATAATTATGGGACTGATGATGAATCAACTTTGCCTAAAAGGCGTCCCAAGAATTCGGAGTTTTTAGATCTTGATGCTAAATTTGGTAAAAGTGGGATTGGAGAGGTCACAGCTTCAAATAGCATTGAACCCACTATCTCGGATTTCAAGGAATTTGATTATGATAGTTGTTCTTTAGAAGGTTGTATTTCCTTGTTGCAATCCGTTGTTAATTCCTCTCATGCTTATAGTCAAAATAAAGCTTTTACCAAACATATTGTTGATGCCTTGATGCAATCTTATGATGAAAAACTTAATTTGGAAGTTTCTATACCTAGAAAACTTAATGATGAGTGGGAACCTACTATAAAGATTAGAATTAAAGATCATGAGTGTTTTGCTTTGTGTGATTTGGGTGCTAGTGTTTCCACGATTCCGAAAACTTTCCGTGATATTCTAGGTTTCCATGATCTTCATGATTGCTCTTTAAATTTGCACCTTGCGGATTCCACCATTACAAATTCTATGGGAAGGATCAATGATTTTCTTATTGTTGCAAATAGAATTGGTGCCCATAGATTTTATCGTTCTTGATATAGATTGCAATCCTTCTTACCCTATTATTCTTGGTAGACCTTTCCATAGAATGATTGAGGCGATTATTGATATGAAGGAAGGGAATATTAGATTCCAATTTTCATTAAATAAAGGCATGGAGCACTTTCCAAGAAAGAAAGTCAAATTACCTTATGAATCTATCATGCGGGCTACTTATGAATTTAGTGCCAAAGATGGCACTCGTTAGATCTATCTTGGCTTTTATGCCTAGCTAGGGGCGTTAAAGGACAGCGCTAGTTGGGAGGCAACCCAATTTTCTTTGTGTTTTTTATTTTTGTTCCTGTTTAGTAATAAGTTTCACATCTACCTTCTGTTTAGATATGTTTTTATCTTTTAATTATTGTTTTTTCCAAGTAGAACCTATAGGATAACCTATGATGATAGTTGATTTGATTCTGCTGAAAAACAGAAACTTTGCACGCACGAATTTAGTTTTGTTAAATCACAGAAACGTGATTTTGCGTTTATTCTTTTTGCTGCGGATCAATAAACAAATTTTCCAGGACTTCCTAGTTTGGTAGGATTTTTAGAGTTCCATAAGTTTGCTTTAGTTACAGATTGCTACAGACTGTTCTGTTTTTGACATATTCTGTTTTTCGTGTGTTGTTTGCTTATTTTGATGCATCTATGGCCAATAAAATAGTTTATAAACCATAGAGAAGTTGGAATACAGTAGGTTTAACACCAAAATAAATAAAGAATGAGTTCATTACAATACCTTATGTGGTGGTTTTGTTTTCTTTCACTAACGCAGCTTATAAGATTTCCTGTTGAGTTTTGTGTTGTAAAGTTTTCAAGTTTTGGGTAAAGCTTTTATGGACTATGGAATAAGGAGTGTAAAGAGACTAAGCTTGGGGATGCCCAAGGCACCCCAAGATATTCAAGAATAGCCAAAAGCCTAAGCTTGGGGATGCCCCGGGAAGGCATCCCCTCTTTCGTCTTCGTTCATTGGTAACTTTACTTGGAGCTATATTTTTATTCGCCACATGATATGTGTTTTGCTTGGAGTGTCGTGTATTATATTAGTCTTTGCTTTTTAGTTTACCACAATCATCCTTGCTGTACACACCTTTTGGGAGAAGCCTATTTGGTTAGAATTTGCTAGAATGCTCTATGTGCTTCACTTATATCTTTTGAGCTTGATAGTTTCTTCACTTATATCTTTTAGAGCACGGCGGTGGCTTATTTTTGAAGAAATTGCTAGTCTCTCCTGCTTCACTTATATCTTTTTGAGAGTCTTTTAGAACAGCATGGTATTTGCTATGGTTACAAAGTTGGTCCTAGAATGATGAGCATCCAAGTTGGGTATAATAAAAACTATCATAGGAAGAGAATTGGATGCTACGATCAATTTGATGCTTGATAATTGTTTTTAGATATAAAGGTAGTAATTTTAGGGTCATGCTAGTGGGTAATTATGAAATTGAGAAATACTTTTGTTGAAGTTGGCAAGTCCCGTAGCATGCACGTATGGTAAAAGTTGTGTGACAAATTTGTTGCATGAGGTGCTCTTTTGATTGTCTTCCTTATGAGTGGCGATCGGGGACGAGCGATGGTCTTTTCCTACCAATCTATCCCTCTTGGGGCATGCGTAGTAGTACTTTGCTTCGAGGGCTAAGTAGACTTTTGCAATAAGTATATGAGTTCTTTTTGACTAATGTGAGTCCATGGATATACGCACACTCATCCTTCCACTTTGCTAGCCTTTATTATTACCACGCAACTTTCGCCGGTATCATGAACCCTTTATTTACCTTCCTCAAAACAGCCACCATACCTACCTATTATGGCATTTCCATAGCCATTCCGAGATATATTGCCATGCAACTTTCCACCGTTCCGTTTATTATGACACGTTCCATCATTGTCATATTGCTCTTTGCATAATCATGTAGTTGACATCGTATTTGTGGCAAGACCACCTTCATAATTTTCATACATGTCGCTCTTGATTCATTGCATATCCCGGTACACCGCCGGAGGCATTCATATAGAGTCATGTCTTGTTCTAGCTTTGAGTTGTAATTTTTGAGTTGTAAATCAATAGAAGTGTGATGATCTTCATTATTAGAGATTGTCTTAGTGAGGAAAGGATGATGAAGACTATGATTCCCCCACAAGTCGGGATGAGACTTCGGACTTTAAAAAGAAAAGAAAAAGGAAAAAAAGAGAAAGGCCAAAAAAAAGGCTAAAGAAAAAAAGGAAAAGAAAAAAAGAAAAGAAAAAGAAAAGAAAAGAAAATAATAAAATGAGAGAAAAAGAGAGAAGGGACAATGCTACTATCTCTTTTTCCACACTTGTGCTTCCAAGTAGCACCATGATCTTCATGATAGAGAGTCTCATATGTTGTCACTTTCATATACTAAGTGGGAATTTTTCATTATAGAACTTGGCTTGTATATTCCAATGATGGGCTTCCTCAAAATGCCCTAGGTCTTCGTGAGCAAGCGAGTTGGATGCACACCCACTTAGTTTCTTTTGTTGAGCTTTCATATATTTATAGCTCTAGTGCATCCGTTGCATGGCAATCCCTACTCACTCACATTGATATCTATTAATGGGCATCTCCATAGCCCGTTAATACGCCTAGTTGATGTGAGACTATCTTCTCCCTTTTTGTCCTCACAACCACCACCATATACCACCATAGTGCTATGTGCATGGGTTGCGCTCATGTATTGCATAAGAGTTGAAAAAAGCTGAAGCGCGTTAAAAAGTATGAAACAATTGCTCGACTCGTCATCGGGGTTGTGCATGATGGGAGTATTTTGTGTAATGAAAATGAAGCATCGCCTAACTATATGACTTTGTAGGGATAAGCTTTCTTTGGCTATGCTATTTTGATAGGACATGATTATTTGTTAGTATGCTTTGAAGCATTATTATTTTTATGTTTTATAAGCTTTTATTTTGAATCATTTGGATCTGAACATTAATGGCACAATAAAGAAAATTACATTGAGAATTATGCTAGGTAGCATTCCACATCAAAAATTTCCTTTTTATCATTTACCTACTCGAGGACGAGCAGGAATTAAGCTTGGGGATGCTTGATACGTCTCCAACATATCTATAATTTTTGATTGTTCCATGCTATTATATTACCCCTTTTGGATGTCTATGGGCTTTATTTTACACATTTATATCATTTTTGGGACTAACCTACTAACCGGAGCCCAGCCCGTATTGCTGTTTTTTTTGCCTATTTCAGTATGTCGAAGAAAGGGAATATCAAACGGAGGCCAAACGGAATGAAACCTTCGGGAGCGTGATTTTTGGAACGAACGTGATCCAGAGGACTTGGAGTGCAAGTCAAGAAGCAGCCGAGGCTCCCACGAGATAGGAGGGCGCCCCCCCCCATAGGGCGCGCCCCCTGTCTCGTGGGCCCCTCGGGCATCCACCGACGTACTTCTTCCTGCTATATAATCTTACGTACCCCGAAAACATCCAGGGAGCAACCGAAACACAATTTCCACCGCCGTAACCTTCTGTATCTGTGAGATCCCATCTTGGAGCCTTCGTCGGCACTCCACCGGAGGGGGAATCGACCACGGAGGGCTTCTACATTAACATCCTTGCCCCTCCGATGAGTTGTGAGTAGTTTACCACAGACCTACGTGTCCATAGTTATTAGCTAGATGGCTTCTTCTCTCTTTTTGGATCTCAATACAATGTTCTCCCCCTCTCTTGTGGAGATCTATTCGATGTAAACTCTTTTTGCGGTGTGTTTGTCGAGATCCGATGAATTGTGGGTTTATGATCAAGTTTATCTATGAATAATATTTGAATCTTCTCTAAATTCTTTTATGTATGATTGAGTTATATGTCTCTTCAAATTATCAGTTTGGTTTGGCCTACTAGATTGATCTTTCTTGCCATGGGAGAAGTGCTTAGCTTTGGGTTCAATTTTGCGGTGTCCTTACCCAGTGACAGAAAGGGTTGCAAGGCACGTATTGTATTGTTGCCGTCAAGGATAACAAGATGGGGTTTATATCATATTGCTTGAGTTTATCCCTCTACATCATGTCATCTTGCTTAATGCATTACTCTGTTCTTATAAACTTAATACTCTAGATGCAGGCAGGAGTTGGTCGATGTGTGGAGTAGTAGTAGTAGATGCAGGCAGGAGTCAGTCTACTTGTTACGGACATGATGCCTATATACATGATCATGCCTAGATAATCTCATAATTATTCGCTTTTCTATCAATTGCTCGACAGTAATTTGTTCACCCACCGTAATACTTGTGCTATCTTGAGAGAAGCCACTAGTGAAACCTATGGCCCCGGGGTCTATCTCTTATCATATTTGCTTCCAATCTACTTTTATTTGCATCTTTACTTTTTGCATCTATATTATAAAATACCAAAAATATATTTATCTTATCATACTATCTTTATTAGATCTCACTTTCGCAAGTGGCCGTGAAGGGATTGACAATCCTTTATTGCGTTGGTTGCGAGTTCTTTGTTTGTTTGTGTGGGTGCATGGGACTTTTGAGGAGCCTCCTACTGGATTGATACCTTGGTTCTAAAAAACTGAGGGAAATACTTACGCTACTATTGCTGCATCACCCTCTCCTCTTCGAGGAAAACCAACGCAAGCTCAATACGTAGCAGTGACTTGGATGTCATTGTGGATCAACAAGACATGGAACGTAACCTACCTTATAGCCGTATATGTAGGTATGAGTCAGATGATGAGGGTCCACCAGAAGAATTGGATGAGGATGGATTCATGCCACAAGAAAATCAAGTCTACAAGAAGGTCAATGGCAAGGAAAGAGGACCTCTTTGTTTCGTGATCTTAGTCTTGCCGATAAGGCTGTTGTGGATGGTGGCATGAGGTTGGGCTTGGCCGAACCATCAACTTGCCCGAGGATGGGTGATCCGAGGCCACCGGGTGAGGACGAGAATGCTCATTTGAAGAAAGGCATCAAGTTTGGTTGTTTGCTAGAGTTCAATATATGGTCGAGTGACTACGCCATTCGGAACCATAGGTTGTTCATTGTTGGTCATTCCAACCAAAATGTGCGCTACACCATCAAATGTGACAAAGAAGGTTGCCCATGGAAGGTCCGTGGAAGAAAGATCAAGGAAACTGGGCAATGGGAGTTGAAGAGTTGTGTGGCCGCCCACGAGTGCATACCGCCGGAGAAAGCGAACCGAAGCAAGGGACACCGCCAACTCACGTCCAAGTATCTAGGCTACAAATTGTTGAATGAGATATCCCATGATCCAACCGTGAAGGTGAAGTTCCTAATGAGTTCGGTCATTGAACGATTCGGGTACGACGTCAAGTATGGAAAGGTGTGGATGGCCAAGGCAAATGCTATAAGGATGTTGCATGGTGATTATGTCGCCGCGTACAATATTCTTCCGAGAATGTTGGGATCCATTACTCATCGGAACCCGGGCATGCGCCATAGGGTCGAGTCAATCGAGGGAGTGTTTCATCGAGCTTTTTGGAGCTTTGGGCAATGCATCGATGCATTTAGGCATTGCCGCCCCATCCTGTCAATTGATGGCACGTTCTTGACCGGAAAGTACAAGGGCACGTTAATGGTAGCAATGGCCCACTCCTCCAATGACAATGTGTTGCCGGTGTTGGGGAATGTAGCAGAAAATAAAAAATTTCTATGCATCACCAAGATCAATCTATGGAGTCATCTAGCAACGAGAGAGAGGAGTGCATCTACATACCCTTGTAGATTGCGAGCGGAAGCGTTCAAGAGAACGGGGTTGATGGAGTCGTACTCGTCGTGATCCAAATCACCGATGATCCTAGCGCCGAACGGATGGCACCTCCGCATTCAACACACGTACGGTTGGGGAAGACGTCTCCTCCTTCCTGATCCAGCAAGGGGGAAGGAGAGGTTGATGGAGATCCAGCAGCACGACGGCGTGGTGGTGGAAGCAGCGGTGATCTCGGTAGGGCTTCGCCAAGCACAGCGAGAGGGAGAGGTGTTACGAGGGGAGAGGAAGGCGCCAGGAGCTTGGGTGCGCAGCCCTCCATCCCCCATCTTTATATAGGGGCCCTGGGGGGCGCCGGGTCCCTAGAGATACAATCTCAAGGGGCGGCGACCAAGGGGAACTGCCCCCAAGTCAGTGGGCGCCCCCCCCTAGGGTTTCCAACCCTAGGCGCAGGGGAGGCCCAGGCGCACCAGCCCACCGAGGCTGGTTCCTTCCACTTCAGCCCATGGGGCCCTCCGGGATAGGTGGCCCCACCCGGTGGACCCCCGGGACCCTTCCGGTGGTCCCGGTACAATACCGGTGACCCCTGAAACTTTTTCGGTGGCCGAAACTGGACTTCCTATATATATATCTTCACCTCCGGACCATTCCGGAACTCCTCGTGAGGTCCGGGATCTCATCCGGGACTCCGAACAACTTTCGGGTTACTGCATACTAATATCTCTACAACCCTAGCGTCACCGAACCTTAAGTGTGTAGACCCTACGGGTTCGGGAGACACGCAGACATGACCAAGACGACTCTCCGGTCAATAACCAACAGCGGGATCTGGATACCCATGTTGGCTCCCACATGTTCCACGATGATCTCATCGAATGAACCACGATGTCGAGGATTCAAGTAATCCCGTATACAATTCCCTTTGTCAATCGGTACGTTACTTGCCCGAGATTCGATCGTCGGTAACCCAATACTTCGTTCAATCTCGTTACTGGCAAGTCACTTTACTCGTACCGTAATACATGATCCCCTGATCAACTACTTGGTCACATTGAGCTCATTATGATGATGCATTACCGAGTGGGCCCGGAGATACCTCTCCGTCATACGGAGTGACAAATCCGAGTCTCGATCCGTGTCACCCAACAGACACTTTCGGAGATATCTGTAGTATACCTTTATAGCCACCCAATTACGTTGTGACGTTTGGTACACCCAAAGCACTCTTACGGTATCTGGGAGTTACACGATCTCATGGTCTAAGGAAATGATACTTGACATTAGAAAAGCTCTATCAAACGAACTACACGATCTTGTGCTATGCTTAGGGTTGGGTCTTGTCCATACATCATTCTCCCAATGATGTGATCCCGTTATCAATGACATCCAATGTCCATGGTCAGGAAACTGTAACCATCCATTGATAAACGAGCTAGTCAACTAGAGGCTCACTAGGGACATTTTGTGGTCTATGTATTCACACATGTATTACGATTTCCGGATAACACAATTATAGCATGAACAATAGACAATTATCATGAACAAGGAAATATAATAATAACTATTTTATTATTGCCTCTAGGGCATATTTCCAACAGTCTCCCACTTGAACTAGAGTCAATAATCTAGTTACATTGTGATGAATCGAACACCCATAGAGTTCTGGTGTTGATCATGTTTTGCTCGCGGAAGAGGTTTAGTCAACGGATCTGCGACATTCAGATCTGTGTGCACTTTACAAATATCTATGTCTCCATCTTGAACATTTTCACGAATGGAGTTGAAGCGACGCTTGATGTGTCTAGTCTTCTTGTGAAACCTGGGCTCCTTGGCAAGGGCAATGGCTCCAGTGTTGTCACAGAAGAGAGTCATCGGCCCCGGCGCATTGGAAATAACTCCTAGGTTGGTAATGAACTCCTTCATACAGATTGCTTCATGTGCTGCCTCCGAGGCTGCCATGTACTCCGCTTCACATGTAGATCCTGCCACGACGCTTTGCTTCCAACTGCACCATCTTACTGCCCCACCATTCAAAATATACACGTATCCGGTTTGTGACTTAGAGCCATCCAGATTTGTGTCGAAGCTAGCGTCGATGTAACCCTTTACGATGAGCTCTTCGTCACCTCCATATACAAGAAACATATCCTTAGTCCTTTTCAGGTACTTCAGGATATTCTTGACCGTTGTCCAGTGTTCCATGCCGGGATTACTTTGGTACCTTCCTACCAAACTTACGGCAAGGTTTACATCGATGCAGTACCTGACATGGCATACATGATAGACCCTATGGCCGAGGCATAGGGGACGACACTCATCTTTTCTCTATCTTCTGCCGTGGTCGGACATTGAGCCGAGCTCAATTTCACACCTTGCAACACAGGCAAGAATTCCTTCTTGGACTGATCCATATTGAACCTTTTCAATATCTTATCAAGGTATGTGCTTTGTGAAAGACCTATGAGGCATCTCGATCTATCTCTATAGATCTTGATGCCTAATATGTAAGCAGCTTCTCCAAGGTCCTTCATTGAAAAACACTTATTCAAGTAGGCCTTAATGCTGTCCAAAAGTTCTATATCATTTCCCATCAAAAGTATGTCATCCACATATAATATGAGAAATGCTACAGAGCTCCCACTCACTTTCTTGTAAACGCAGGCTTCTCCATAAGTCTGCATAAACCCAAATGCTTTGATCATTTCATTAAAGCGAATGTTCCAACTCCGAGATGCTTGCACCAGCCCATAGATGGAGCCCTGGAGCTTGCATACCTTGTTAGCATTCTTAGGATCGACAAAACCTTCCGGCTGCATCATATAACATTCTTCCTTAAGAAAGCCATTAAGGAATGTCGTTTTGACGTCCATTTGCCATATCTCATAATCATAGTATGCGGCAATTGCTAACATGATTCGGACGGACTTCAGCTTCTCTACGGGTGAGAAGGTCTCATCGTAGTCAACCCCTTGAACTTGTCGATAAGCCTTAGCGACAAGTCGAGCCTTATTGATGGTAACATTACCATCCGCGTCCGTCTTCTTCTTAAAGATCCATTTATTTTCTATCGCTCGACGATCATCGGGCAAGTCTGTCAAAGTCCATACTTTGTTTTCATAAATGGATCCTATCTCGGATTGCATGGCTTCAAGCCATTTGTTGGAATATGGGCCCGCCATCGCTTCTTCATAGTTCGAAGGTTCACCGTTGTCTAACAACATGATTTCCAGGACAGGGTTGCCATACCATTCTGGTGTGGAACGTGTCCTTGTGGACCTTCCAAGTCTAGTAGTAACTTGATCCGAAGTACCTGGATCATCATCATTAACTTCCTCTCTAGTCGGTGCAGGCACCACAAGAGGTAGTACCAAGATCAATCTATGGAGTCATCTAGCAACGAGAGAGAGGAGTGCATCTACATACCCTTGTAGATCGCGAGCGGAAGCGTTCAAGAGAACAGGGTTGATGGAGTCGATCGTACTCGTCGTGATCCAAATCACCGCTGATCCTAGCAGCGAACGGACAGCACCTCCGCGTTCAACACACGTATGGTTGGGGAAGACGTCTCCTCCTTCTTGATCCAGCAAGGGGGAAGGAGAGGTTGATGGAGATCCAGCAGCACGGCGGCGTGGTGGTGGAAGCAGCGGTGATCTCGGCAGGGCTTCGCCAAGCTCAGTGAGAGGGAGAGGTGTTACGAGGGGAGAGGGAGGTGCCAGGAGCTTGGGTGCGCAGTCCTCCCTCCCCCCTCTTTATATAGGGGCCCTCGGGGGCGCCGGGCCCCTAGAGATCCAATCTCAAGGGGGGGCGGCCAAGGGGGGAACTTGCCCCCCCAAGTCAAGTGGGGCGCCCCCCACCCCTAGGGTTTCCAACCCTAGGCGCATGGGGAGGCCCAAGGGGGGCGCACCAGCCCACCAGGGGCTGATTCCCTTCCCACTTCAGCCCATGGGGCCCTCCGGGATATGTGGCCCCACCCGGTGGACCCCCGGGACCCTTCCGGTGGTCCCGATACAACACCGGTGACCCTCGAAACTTTCCCGGTGGCCGAAACTGGACTTCCTATATATAAATCTTCACCTCCAGACCATTCCGAAACTCCTCATGACGTCCGGGATCTCATCCGGGACTCCGAACAACTTTCGGGTTACCGCATAGTAATATCTCTACAACCCTAGCGTCACCGAACCTTAAGTGTGTAGACCCTACGGGTTCGGGAGACACGCAGACATGACCGAGACGACTCTCCGGTCAATAACCAACAGCGGGATCTTGATACCCATGTTGGCTCCCACATGTTCCATGATTATCTCATCGAATGAACCACGATGTCGAGGATTCAAATAATCCCGTATACAATTCCCTTTGTCAATCAGTACGTTACTTGCCCGAGATTTCCCAATACCTCGTTCAATCTCGTTACCGGCAAGTCACTTTACTCATACCATAATGCATGATCCCGTGATCAACTACTTGGTCACATTGAGCTCATTATGATGATGCATTACCGAGTGGGCCCAGATACCTCTCCGTCATACGGAGTGACAAATCCCAGTCTCGATCCGTGTCAACCCAACGACACTTTCGGAGATACCTGTAGTATACCTTTATAGCCGCCTAGTTACGTTGTGACATTTGGTACACCCAAAGCACTCTTACGGTATCCGGGAGTTACACGATCTCATGGTCTAAGGTAATGATACTTGACATTAGAAAAACTCTAGCAAACAAACTACACGATCTTGTGCTATGCTTAGGATTGGGTCTTGTCCATCACATCATTCTCCCAATGATGTGATCCCGTTATCAATGACATCCAATGTCCATGGTCAGGAAACTATAACCATCCATTGATAAACGAGCTAGTCAACTAGAGGCTCACTAGGGACATTTTGTGGTCTATGTATTCACACATGTATTACGATTTCCGAATAACACAATTATAGCATGAACAATAGACAATTATCATGAACAAGGAAATATAATAATAACTATTTTATTATTGCCTCTAGGGCATATTTCCAACAGCCGGTGGAATTTGCTTTGGTGCCTTCCGAGCATGATGATAATTGGGAGTCGTTTATGGATCATGTGACGACGATGGTGATTGGCCCCAAAAGAGAGGTGTGCATCATATCGAATCGCCATCATGGGATTCTAAAAGCAATAGAAGTTGACACTCCAGGCTATCCAAAGCTCCAGCACCGTTGGTGCATGAGGCATTCATGGCAAACTTTTACCGGGCATTCAAGAGTAAGGAGTTTTGCAAGTATCTTACCCATGTTTGTATGGCATTCAACACCGACACATTCCAAAGCCGCTATGGTAAACTATTCAAGGCGTTGGAGAAGAACAAAGGAGGGAGAGAATTCTTGACAAGGCATCTTCCAGAGAAGCATAAGTGGTCAGATGCTTACGACGAAGGGGGTTTCTGATACGGAGACATGACAAGTAACATGGTGGAATGCTTCAACAATGTGCTCAAGGGTGTCTGTTCATTGCCGGTCACTGCAATAGTGAAATATACCTTCTTCAAGCTCAACGAGTATTTTCTGAGGCATTCCAAAGTGATGGCCAAATGGATAGGTGAGAAAATGGAATTTCCCTTCAAAGTTGAGGATTGGTTGAAGCATCAAGCGTCCAAGTCTTCGCATCAACAAATCATTTGTTTCAACGAAAAAGAACAAATCTATCAAGTCAATGAGCCGGGTGGCACAACAAGGGATGGCATGACGTACGGTGGAGTAGCGTATGAGGTGTGCCTCAAGACCCGGTGGTGTCAGTGTGAGAGACCTCACAGGTATCATTGGCCTTGCTCGCATGTGATGACCGCCGGAAGGATTAGAAACTTGAACGTATCCGACGGTAGCACCGTGCGGTTGCATGAGTTCACATTGGAACGAACGAGGTTGACATGGGCTCCTAGGTTTCATCCCTTCCTTGATCAGTCACAGTGGCCTGAGTATGATGGGCACACATCGTCCCCGACCTCGAACTCATGGTGCCTAGAAAGGGAAGAATAAGAAAGAAGAGGTTTAGGGGTGACATGGATGATCTAGCTGGATACACCAGAATGAAACAATTTGGTAGCGGACATTTTATGGAGGCACCATACATCAATAGTTGTAGCCAATGTGACGAGCCGGGACACAATGTTAGGAAATGCACCAAAAAGCCACGGACCGATGCCAACAATCCGAATCCTACTAGTCAAACAGGTGCCCGAAGAGGAGGTACCGGTGGCACACGAGGAGGTAGGAGTGGTGGACGAGGAGGCGGTATTGGAAGGCATGGAGGACGGACGAATCTTGGCGGTAGTGGACGAGGATGCACTGTTGGAGGGCGTGGAGGACGATCGACTCTTAGAGGAGCCGGTGGCCGTGGTCATAGGACGAGAAGGGTTGATAGAGGAAGGCCTATTAACATCTTGCTTAACCCAGATGGTTGAAATAATGTGAACGACACTTAAATTTATTGGCTCAAATCTTGTTATTCATTTTTCTTGCATATATACATGTTATTTTACTTTGCTAACAACCAAAATTTTCTTTATATGCATGGATTTCTTCCGGTTCCATGATGAGGCCCCCGTGTGGTAACCGCGAGGACATGCCGGATAAGTGGACAGACACCGAGTTGGATAAGGTGAAGGACAGAGATATGAGAACTCCATCATGTTGGTGTGGAGATGTTTGCAAAGTTAAGGCATCCACCGACAGCAAGAAATCATGGACAGAAGGAAGAAGATATTTTGTTTGTCCCAACTATGCCTATGATTGTCCTCGTCCAACTCACGCCTATGATGTACCGCTGGTAAGTTGTTGAAGTTCAAAGAGTACTCAACCGTTGCTTCAACTTGAACCTATCTTACTAATGACCAAATTTGTTCTTTATTCCTACGTAGTCGCCACCTCCACTTTTTAAGTACTTCACATGGTTAGATAAAGATGTGCCAGAAGATGTTAAAAAAGATCAGCTTCGAGATTGTCTAAGGAGGCAGTGGCTGTTTGAGGAAGCATTTCAGAGAGGCTTGGACGAAGGGCGTTGTGAAAAGGAGAAGATAGAGCGAAAGAAGCTTGAGGAGAAGAGGGCACGCAAGGAGAAGATGCTCATGAAGAGGAGAGCAAGAAAGCTTGCAAGGGCTCATGAAGCCCAAGAGGAGGATGAGGCACGTGACAAGAAAGGAAAATGGCCTCATGTGACCCAATAAGCTTCGTTTCGAGAAACTTGTCATGAACTATGCCTTCGATTCGAGAAACCTATGATGAACTATGTCTTTGATTTGTGAAACTTGTGATGAACTATGTACTTTATTTGTGAAACTTGAGATGAACTATGTCTTTGAGATGAACTATGTCATGAACTACATTTGTTGTGCTATTGCTGTGACTTGTTTGTTTGGCTTGTCTGAAACAGTGAAGGAGGAAGAAAAACAAAGCAAACATTGTTTTGCACCTACCGCCAAGGAGGACGGCGGTAGGGTTGGCCACCCTACCGCCAAGGCGGACGGCGGTAGGGTTGCTCACCCTGCGCCCGTCCTGGTTGCCTGTCCTGTGACCAATTCGCCACCCTGTTCAGCGGTAGGGTTGGTCACCCTACCGCCAAGGCGGACGGCGGTAGGGTTGCTCATCCTGCGTCCATCCTCGCCGCATGTCCTGTGACCAATTCGTCCCCTTGTTCTGCGGTAGGGTTGGCCACCCTACTGCCATGCCCCATGATAGTAGGCTTGGCACAACCTACCGCCAAGGGCCATGGCGGTAGGCTTAGGCACCCTACTGCCTTCTGCTGTCCTATGACCAAATCGTGCACATTTCCAGCGGTAGGGTTGGCCACCCTACCGCCAAAGGCCATGGCGGTAGGCTTGGCACTTCTACCGCCAAGGCTCATGGCAGTAGGCTTGGCCATTACTTGCATTGCCTTTCTTTTTTAGCCCTTTCTTTTTCAAACTTCTATGAACTAAGCATACACAAATGACATCTAGAAATGATCGAGTAGCAAAGACATACATAACTGAGCATAGTTCATTACATCCACAAATTACACTTGTTCAAATGACTTAAAACATCTAGCAATTCAAATGACATGAGTTCAAACTAGAAGCTCAAGCTCGAGCATACATTTTCTACAACGAAAAAAAGAACGGAAACGTATAAGACGTTAAATTTGTGCATCGCGATCAGGATTAGGCTTCAGTTGAAAATCCGAGGATCCCGCCCAATTCTCCAACACACCTTTCATTTTGCCGAACCAGGCCCATCGAGCACGGTGTTCTGGAATCTCTGACATGCCTTGTGTGATTGCCCATCCAATGACCTGTCCGGGTTTTCTCAAGCCCAGCTCGCGGAATTCTTCTTTGCTCACAGAGAACCCAATCTGCGTTGCCAAAGCTTGTCTGCAGGCATATTCCATCTCATGCAGCTCATTGAGTATCTTCTTTTTATCTTTCACAAGCCTCCGGAAAACTTGTTTCTCCTTAAGATCAGAAGGTTCCTCCATAAAAGGATACTTGCTGAAATCCATCATGGCAGCATGTACCTCATCATTGCTCTTGAACCATGCTTCAAGCTCCCTCTTGATACCAAGATGTCGCTCCGCTACAACCTTCTCACAAGCTACCGCCAGACTCATAGATGCAATCTCACAACACTTCTCATATGCTATATTCGTCTCCGGGGTCCTGTTTTCCATGCTACATGAAATGGAATAAAACATAACTTAACTCAAATGATACAAAACTAACACAAAGCATAGCTTATTTTGAATTACCTAATACACAAATTTCTCACTCGTTCAAATGATATAGGTTACATAAATGATAAGGGTACATGCCATTACAATTCAAATGACATTACAACATCATGTGTTTCAACCACCTCTATTTGTCCACCAACACACCATCTTTGTCGTACGAGCCCCGGGTTGCAACAAATGACATCATTTCTTTCACGGACCCAAGCCCAACGAGATGCCCGACTAGGTATCGCCGATGATGGTTGCCTAACTAGCCAGTCAATGATCTAGCCAGGGTTGTTAAAGTCCATCTCATTCACTTCATCCCTTGTTCCACACAATGCAATTTGCCTTGCTAGAGCACGTCTATGAATTTTCTCTTGCTTCTTAAGATTGCTTATGTTTTTCTCTTTAGCTTGGTATAACTTAACTTCGTCATCATCGCACTTAGACACATAATACTTTGAAAATTCTCTACAAGACGCATTCAACGCGTCGACGGCTTTGACCCACAGGTCCATCTTTTGCTCAATGACTGCACGTTCACGCTTCGCCGCCGCGTCCGCAGAACTCTCAACATAGATGATCGATGCCATCCTACAAGTCGAGGCATTATAACCATCTCTTGACAAAAACTATAACCCTAGGACTAGATCGAGCTACAATTCGAGAGGTAACTACTATAACGTTCGTCATAAGCATTTACTTAAACATAACCCTAACCATAACCATAACCCTAGCCATAACATTAAACCCAACCCTAAATGTTAGTTCTTAGTACCCACACAATGCTAGTTACACCATACATTGTAAAAGCACAAACATTACCCTAAATGCATCATATACATTGATTTCACCACAACAAAACCATGAACTAGGGTTTGCAACCAAATGAGCAAAATACAAGATTCCAACCAACAAAATCAAAGGGGGTGAAGGGAGGTACCTTGGGTGATGCAAATGCCCCTGATCCACCGAACAAATCTCAAGAAATGGAGGGGGTTCTAGTGGGTGCTTTGGTGGGGGAGAAGATGGGAGAGAGCTTGAGCTCCAAAGAGGGAGAATGGGGAATGGTGGTGAATGAGTGGGTGGGGGAGCACAGCCCCCACCACTCACAACCTTATCCAGGACCCTACCGCCAGAGACCTCGGTGGTAGGGTGTTAGAGCCTACCGCCAGGGTCTGCGGCGGTAGGGCCCTTTGCCACGTCAGGGCCCGTTAACTGGCAGACGGTCGTTAACGAAACCTACCGCCAGGCAGGGCAGCGGTAGGCTATGTAAAGATACCGCCAGGGCCTCCGGCGGTGGCCAAAAGGGTCAAGTCTCGAAAAAAATTCAGACCGGGGTCATATCCTGTGAAACTACCTAAAAAGCGTCAAAACACGAAATTTTGCCCCCTCAGGGTGATGTTCATCCACTTGAGGTCTGGGAGGCCCAACCGTCCCGCCCGCTTGGGCATACACACTAAATTCCATGCGGCAACGCAGTGTCCGCCCCTTACCTCCACCCGTGCGACCCACAGAAACCCTCTGCATATCTTCGTAATGCTTGCCAGCATGTCAGGTGGAACATCCAGCACCATCATGGTGTAAATGGGCATGCGCATAGGATGGACTGCACCAACTCTAGCCTCCCGGATGTATCCATAGTAGTTGCACGCAAAGTTGGTAGCTTCCTCGCAGTTCCATCTACAATGCCTTGAAACTGAGCAGCCGACGTGATGGGCGGTTTTCAAATAAAGTGAGCACTTTATTTGAATAGTTTAAAAATCTTGAAAAAATGCTAAAGCAAATCCTACATAATAATATGGACATATACCACACATGTGTAAAGTTTTATGATGAAATAAAATAACATGTGAGCTAGTACATAAAAATGACAAATTCATGATTTGAAAAGATGAGCAGTACATGCACTGTTAACTGCTAAAAATCCACGCATGACCATTTGTCTTTTTTGAGCTCACATGTTTAACTTATTTCGTCATCAAACTTTGCAAGTGTATAGTATACATCCATATTACCATAAAATTCATTTAAGCATTTTTTAAAAACTTCAAAATGTGATTTTGGAAACTATTTAAAATAAAGTGCTACCCCCTCCGTCCCATAATATAAGAACATTTTTTACGCTAGTGTAGTGTCAAAAACATTCTTATATAATGTAGTGTCAAAAACATTCTTATATTATGGGACGGAGGAAGGAAGTAACCGGCATCCTGTGTTCCAAAGTGACCTGCGGCCTAAGCCACCATTCATCCTCGCCGCGCATGGGTCCAGCCTAAATCTAGCCCCCGCGACATACTTACTCCCAGGTCCCAAGGACATGAGTACGATTCCTCGTGAACTTTGTGAGTTAGTTTGTGCGACCATTATGTTTCGACCAGGCACTATAGCTAGCTTGCCAGCCAGTTAAATGCTGCAGCTCCAACTTCGCTGTCACACAGAGGACACAGGACACAGGGCGCACGGTTTCCGTGGGCTACAACAGTAGACTGTACCACAGTAGCAACTAGCAAGCAGGACGAGAGGCTCCGACGACCCGCAACCATCGCGCCGGCCATGCATCGTGCATGAACAGTTAGTTAATCGCCGCTGCCGCCGCCACTGTGCGCGCGGCAATGCCATACAGTGGCGCCGACGGCAACGCATCCGGCCCGCTCTGCCGGGGGTGGCGTGTCGGCGTCGTTGAGAAGCGGATCCGGGGCCTGTTTCGCGGCACTGTTCAGCAGCTTCCGTCGCTCCCCGGGAAAGCAACAGCACGCACAGCGCGTACGTGTACCGTGTAGTAAGCACACGTTGATCGGGCCGGCATGGATGGATGGATCTCAGGGGCCCATCAACGAGACAGTTTGTTCATCTCCATGAATTTATCTGTTGATGATGAAAGGAGCCAGGCATGTAGATGCATGCAGTACACCTGATCTGACTTGCCATTAGCTAGCAAAATAATGTTGCACTAGTGCTGAAACAACGACTTGGCATGCAGGCATCGATGTCGACCACCTAGTATTTACCTGGACACAGGCAGGCTGATGGAAAAAATATATATATTCCTACTTGGCAGACATGTTCAACGTGAATGGCAGATATATATGGAGTATTTACCGAAGGAACATAATATTGAGCAGTCGTCGTCAGACTAAGTACGTTACGTACCGGCCGCATGCCGTTGCCATGCATGGAGCTTACGTACCACGCCGACGGCACCCGGCCGGCAGTCCCCGTCCGATGGGGAGAGAGGCCTCACGACCCGAGGCGGTACATGCCGTCCACCATGAAGGGCGCCCTGTCCATGTACAGCGCCGGGCCCTGCGCGGCGGGGAGGAAGCTGACGCCCACGCCGCCGTCCATGACGGAGAAGGGCATGTCCTCCGGCGCCGGCTTCCAGTGCCGCTTCCTCTGGTTGATGAACCAGTTGTTGATCTGCTTCTGGTCCAGCCCCGTCGACTCCGCCAGCGCGATCTTCTCCGTCTCCTGCACATATCCACCAGCGAGATCATCAGCGACCGAAACTAATCGACGTCGACACCTACCCGAGAAATTCAATGGTGCCATGTATGTATGATGATCGTATCGTACAGAGGGGTAGGGCCACTTGGAGTGCAGCTCCCACCAGTGCAGCAGCTTCTGGCGCGCCTCCTTGGGGAGCTTCCCCTTCTTGCGCCGCTTGCAGAACTCCTGGCGGAGGCTCCCCACGTAGCCGCCGTATTTCCTCAGCAGCTGGTGCTTCAGCTCCTTGTCCTCCGCGCTGGGGTCGATCTCCTCCACGCAGCTCGTGTCCAGCTCATCCTCGGACGACCCCGCGCCTTCGCAATTAGTACTGTCTGCGCGTCAATAGTTGACAAAAACAAAATGTTGGTCCCGTTCCCAGATCTGGACCACTCGGGAAAATAGCAGTGCTCTTAAATGGATTGAAAATACATGACACCTGGTTTAATTTCAAAAGGCGTGTCCGTGCATGCACAATATCCTCATTCAAAAACACGCGGAAAAGGAGAAGCACCAGTTTTGACAAATATAATCACTAGTAGTACTCCCTCACATCTTATATTTTGGTACAGGGGGGATAACTAAATTTTGTAGAAATTCACATATATAGCAGTATCAGCCACACAAATGCATGCCTAACATTGTAACAAACGGTGAGAAGTGAGTTGTCATCTTAATTAGAACTGTGTGAACTGAAAATGGTTACTGGGTGAAGATCAGAACAACAAACGGAGGCATATTTCAACCATGCTGCTGCAATTTTGCATCATTGAGTAAGGTGCAACCTCATGCTGCAAAAGCCAGAAGCCTTCTCCATGCAACCTCCCAAGTTCATCCAAACACCAGATAGAGAAATGAAGTGCCTTTCACTTTTGGGCAGCCTGGTGGGCAATAAGTACCATACTACCCTAATTCTAGGAACAAAAGTAATTATACACGTGCCAGGTTGTGTTAATTTTCTCAAGTATGGATAGCGAAGTACCCAAATGAAAGGGTTGTTAACATATCCGAATATCTGTTAGAACAAGTGAGAAAACTAGAAACAAGTCGGAATTAAATGAGGGGTGTATAGTTTTTCAGCAACATGAACAAATAAAGTGCAGTTTCCACGCATAAAAACACCTAAATTTTTTATTAAGAATACTCGTTTTTTTATGTAAATTTATCATGAGTATATAATAAAGATTACTTATCACTGCCCGTTTTCTTTATGTTATCAAGTGAACTTGTTTGTAAATAAATCCACATCCATATTTTATGCTATCACTTTCTTTTGAAAGTCTTAGGAGCTCAAGCTGTTCAAAATACAGTACATGAACTTAACTTCGTTTTAAAAGGGAAATTTGCCCACAGTACACAGCGTACTAAATAAAACAAAATCACTGCCATTGCTCAAAAGAGATATTCCAATAACTCCTAGGATCAATGAAAGTATTTTTCAGACCAGATGTATAAGACGATGGAGAGAAAGATATAACTGCACTTTTTTGGAATTTTAACTTAGTTCTGGAAATGAGGCTAGGCCTCATATTTAAATTAATCCAAACATATATGATATATGTAGGAAATTGAGAAACTATATTCGGAACCTCATGATAGCCGATCCCATTTTTATACCCAACCAAAAACCACATTTCTAAGTTTCTGTAAATATTATGAAAAACTTCGTGCATGTTGGTATAGAGCAGAAAATTGCTCCTTTAATTTCCATAAAAGAATGTGACCATTTGCGGCCTGTGTGAAAATCACAAAATAGATTTCTGCACCACAAGTTACATAATTTTCATTATAGCAAATTGTTCCATACCTCAAATTGTGTTTTTTCACAGCTCACGAATAATCATATTTTTAGCAATAATTTAAAATTGCTAGTGTCTACCCATTGTTAATTAACATGAACTTTTCATAGTTTTCCAAACTTGGAAATATGATTTCTTTTGCTAAACATTAAAAAAAATAAGGTTCATACGTACCAAGGTACTGGATATCATTATGTGTAGGTAAGACATATGTACATCTAACACTACAAGTTTTCCGCCCAAAAAACCTTTGTTCAAAAGATGCAAAGGTTTCTTAGGGTCCAGCAAAGGAACTCATCATGCCAAGTCCAAAGCATGTATATGTTTCAACAATGCAATGTAGGAACCACACATAGAATAACTTGGGTCACAAGAAGGTGATTATATATAAACAAAAGACACAAAATCCTCAAACCAATTAACAATGCTCTATGGATATCAAAATTAAATCGAAGATATAAGAGGCCTATTAGTCTATATGAAATTCCCACGTCGATGCAAAAAAAAAAAAGCTCCCACATTATCCTTAATGGTAAAGTCCCTAAAAAAACTAGTAGTACTGCATAACGATTAACATCTTGACCTGATCTGAAGAGGTGATTTTGTGTTCTGTGCAACATCGAGGGCATTATTAACCAAGAAACTAGTCAGTTTTCATTTCTTCAGCAAAAGAAAAAATGCAGCGGTTAAATACTGGTGCAAACAAAAATGTCTCTTCACCAATAGCATACAGACAGCTGCATGTTCAGAGGACAGACTTTGAAGTTGTTGCTGATATTTCTTTCAACAAAGAATTCAGGCGTCCCTCTCCCTCCCTCTCACACTCACTCCGACTGGACAAAGGGACAGGGCACACAGTGTAGTAACAGTAGGCGTCCATCTAGTACAGTGCGGCGATTTATTGGCACCCTAATACTCGCGGAGGCACAGAACTGCTACAGGCCCACCGCTCATCCACCGCCGCATACGTACACGCGCGTCGAATCAGCTAGTACCCTGTGTTCTTCTGCATCCCAATTAAATCACTACTGCTTCCACCGAATAACAAGGCCGGTTGTTACTAGTATTACTCGATTTATAATCCCTATATGGACTGAACACCCGTTACCTTGATGTAACTCCTAAACAGTACGTACATGCTAAACCACATAGATGATTAAACTGCCGACACAATCGACTTTGGAGCCCTAAGAGTGAGGCTAAGCCACATGCCTCTTGTTCGTTTATGAATTGCCTCTGCTGAACCAAAGATGAACTCTCTAAAGGTTGAAGACAGTGTGTTACTTCCAATAATCGTGATCAATTATAAACTGAGAGCCGAAGGTATCGAAAACGAGAGGCGGAGATTGGAACCACGAGCTCCCTGTGTGCTCGTGATGCATATTACTACGGGTGCTGATTTAATACTCATATACTGCTGATGTGTACGTACTCTGCTAAGATGCCGGTGTTATTATAATTAGCGAACTTGTGGTCTAATGCATGCCCTTATCCCCTCCCCTAAATAAACAAAGGAGCAAAGGTTATCGTGGCAGTGGCAGGGAACGACAGCATGGATCCAAAGAGGAAAAAAAGTTGGCTCCATTCCGTCGCACAAACCGGACATTTCCCAATGCGGCAACCCAAGAATCTTCTCGTCTCGGAAGCACCAGCTGCCACCAGGCGCATAAATATTGCTGCTGAAATCTGAGTATACCTGTGAATGTGATGGAATCGAGCTGCGTCTCGACGCTCTTGAAGAACTCCGTGGCCTCCTGGATCGGCCGCTCCAGCTCCTCCCTGTACTTCGCCAGCATGTTGCAGTAGGCCTCCTGCACGCCGGCCGGTGAGCTCGGAATCAGTACAGGTACAGCAAAAAGCATCACATGGCATCACGCGACGAGCTTGATTCCATCGTATGTATCGAGGGACGTATACCATGAACTGGTCGAGCTCCGGGTCGGGGCGCGGGGACTCGTGCTTCCCCCGGCCATGCCCGGCGTCCAGCTTCGCCGCCACGGCCGAGAGCCTCTCCAGCACCTCCGGCGGCGCGCCGACCTATAAGAGAAAGCAAATCACGCGCTCAGCTTCAGCACATGGTGAAGGTGCACACATGCTGTGTGACCTAACTAAACTAAATCTGCATGGTTTGGCGATGCCTTCTGGCAGTCCAGGTAGGAGGCGAGGAGCGGCGAGTAGAGCGGGTGCGCCATGATCTTGGCCTTGATGGTCGCGGCGTCCGCCGGCGAGATCTCCCTGCGCTGCTGCTGCTGCTGCGCCGACGGCGGCGGGACGGCCAGGAGCTGCTGCAACGCGAGCCGAGAGCCGTGCTGCTCGCCGGCCAGCTCCGGCGAGGGCGACGACGCGGCGGGCGGCGGGAGCTGCAAGAAGGAGGCCATGGACGCACTGCTGCTGCTACTGCCGCTCCCTCCTCCTCCCCCGAGATTAGGGAACCTCTCCATAATTTGCGCAGAGAATCGACAGATCAAGAACAGACGACAAGGCCAAGAAACCCTAACTAGGGAGGAGATGAGATGAACTCTCCTGAAAAGAAGACAAGTGGTGGAGGACGAAACTTGGGGGTGGGCGGACGGAGGAAGAAAGGAGGAGGAGGAGGAGGCCGGAAGGTGAATGAATGATGAGCGAGTGTGTGTGTGGCTGGTGGGAAGGGATTGGCTTTGTTCCCATGTCAAATCATGAGTAAAGAGGAAGCTGTCTTTCTTGCGTCGCTGTTGCCGTTGCCGCTGTTTCGACACGACGCAATCTCACGCCGCGGCCAAGGATATAGAATCTTAGACGGATCCGTACGTGCCACATGCAAATACTACGTGCACCACCCTCTGTCTTTTTTCTACCGCTATTCTCAGATCATCTTTAGCAAATCTTAATAAAAACGCTCATATATGCGCACATATAAACATCCAATGAACGTACGCATGCATGCACATCATATCCTTATAAACACCTTTAAAATTAAGCCGGAAAATCATCTTGAGATTGACGAAATCGTCGTAGACTCATTCATAGTTAACGGGAAGGTCTCCTCTCACTAAACACACATTGCCGAGGCCTGAAATACATTCAAAAAACAAAAAATGCTACACTTACACAAAGCTTCTATGGATTGCTTTTACAGACTCCTCTCTCACCAACCAACACCCCTTATTTTAGCGGGTGGGACTTCTTCTCCCTAATCTTCTCCAACCATAACTCTACACGTGATTGTGCGAGCATTAATGTCAAATGTAGAACTTAAACTCTGGTAGGCTAGGGATACCACTATCCTTCTAACTATCCAACCACAAATTAATTCACAAATCATAATAACAGTTGATATGTTAATTTTCACCGATAATACCACTCTATAGCTAGTAGAGTCATTGTACAGACTCAGGGTCACATAATTTACGTAGAGAGCAGCTCTCTCCTCCCGCACTGGCCTGTAGCAGTTTATTGTCACTTTTCCTGTTGTCGGCTTCTCGCAGCTATAGAAAGACTCAGGGGCTGTTTGGTTCTAGGCCTAGCATTGCCACATTTTGCCACACATTTTTGCCAAGCTTGCCTAAGGTTAGTTCATCAAAATGAGAGCCACAAGTTGGCAAGCCTAAGGGAATCTTGCCACATTTTTTATGTGTATGCCATGTGGGGCCCAAGTGTGGCTTGCCTAAGATGTGGCTCGAACCAAACACTCACCTAAGTTAGTCAAACTTGCCTAACTTTAGGTGTGGCAATCTTTGGCAAAATTAGTCACAAACCAAACAGGCCCTCACAACCTTCACTTTCCTTCTCACCGCCCACAATCTATATGTTTCTTCTCATCCCACACAACCTACACTTCCCTTCTCGCTGCCCACTGTCTCCACTATCACCGCCAATAGATTGGGTGATATTCTCGAGGAGGGCCACTGTGAAAACATTATTGAAATTTAGGGAGTGTTCGGTTCCTCTCCGCTCCTCTAATTTTGCTCCTGGAGCGGACCAGACTTTGACTCACTTTGACGGAGCTGCCAAAATCGAGGTCCACCAACTCCGTGGAGTGTAGAGATTCCAAACAAGGCTTTACACTATCATTTTGTTGGACACATAAGGATTTCCGATCCTTGATGTGTCCCTGAAAATGATAACAATATTGTTCGTCATTAGGTGGGAAAAAATCATGACTCGACGGCCAAGCAAGATACGTGTACGCGTGTGAGATGTGTGATGCATTCCTAGGCATCTGTGATTAATGTGTGCGTGTGTTGTGCTAGAGTTTGTGCTCTGTGTGCATGAAGCGTGGTATGTGCGTGTGTGAGGGACTAGTAGATTTGAGCTCTAGACAGGGAATTGGGGAAGAAAAATCATAGTCAACGACAACCAGGACCAACACGTAATAAAATTATGAAGGCCGCATTAAGATAATTTTATATTGCACCATGGAGGTTGTCCATATGACGGCTCTGCTAAAGTTGCTCATGTTATTTTTGTCGTGTCGGATGTTTGTTATAGAGCATCCGAGGATGAGATGAGAACCACGACGTTCTGGATGAAGCCTCTCTAGGAGCGAGTCGAAGCCGACGACAACGCATATGGTAGCAGTAGGGCCAGTCAGAGCTTTGGCCTAGAGGGCCGGACCGAGCAGCGGCGATACAAAGAAGGTGGTGGCACCGGCTGTGGGTGGTGGCGGCAGGCGGCTGATGCGTGGTGAAGAAGAACAGTAGCCTTAGGAGGAGAAGATGAACAGTATTCATTCATGTGAGGGAAATGAACCACAGACGTTGGATTTCAATTTAACGGTCAAGACAGAATCAACCTAAACTAAAACGTTTTCCGGGCTACTGTTTTTCCGTGAACACGTGGATGGATTCTTTGAGGTTCGTTTGGTCTGATCGAAGGAGGGCATGCAGCGCAGGGGAAGTCAGAGTGGTGACTTGTTTCATCTGCCAGCAGTGGCAGGGGTCACTCACATAATGGGACTGTACAGGGGGAGAAGTTGGAGCAGGTTACAGTTGCGGTGTGTGCCCGGCCTGTCGCCTATCCACGTCTAGTCCCTGGCCCGGGTTGGTCCTTGCATGTGTGGAGCAATAGTCCTACTTTTCACCAGGATGGAAAGATTCTTGGAAAAGCTGCATGCCGCTACTGCGTCTGCGGCTGCCCCGTCCCTCTCCTCCTCTTGTACTACCACGTTGTACTAAATCTTGTTGTTTATTTCACCGTATGTCTGCTTTGTTACATTTATTAATAGTACGTCGCTTGTGACATAGAAATTTTATAGGAATAGGAGCATGTATCTTAATTTCTTTTCTTTTTTTTAGATTGGTGTATCTTAACTTGTAGTATATGGTAAGAAATGTCCTTTAATTCATAGTAGAGAAATTTTCCATTGATCTTAGCTAATGTTTTTACACCTTTGAATATGAGGGGAGGGGGGCGGGGGGCAAATTCGACATAGTAATAGGAATTCATTCCTACAAATAAAAGGCTCAATAGACAATTTTCCAGTAGATAGATTTCCTACAAAATTCCTGTAGATTAATTGATGGCTTAGCCAAATGGTCAATGTTCGGAAAAAGTAACACAATAAGCAAAGAAAAAAAAAACAAGCTTGTCTTTTTTTTTTTTTTGTTGAAACTTTGTATTACTTAAGTGATAATGTCACGGTCTGTATTACAAAGCTCAATAACTTCTGACAAGCCAGAGTTAAGCCAAACTACGGTTCTATTTTCTGTTCTAGCATATTTTGCCAAATAATCACTAACAACATTCTGGCTACGATGAATATGAGTAAAGGTAGATTTACGGAGAGATCGAAGATGCTTGATTTCTTCCACCAGCGAGGTCAATACCGATCTATCAGTGCCCCCCTCATTGATCATCTTCACAGCTTGTAAGGAATCCATCTCGATATGTATAGGTAGCTCCGTTCTCTGGATTGCAATTGATAATCCCTCCATGCACGCACTGAGCTCTGCTTCCAGGGCGTTCCTGCATGAGTAAAGCACCCTACATGATGTAAAGATGATCTGGCCCGTGCTGTCTCGAAGGACCATTCCAGCTCCTGCACCCCCATCAGCGGACCATGATCCATCAGTATTTAGTTTTGCCCAGCCTTCCACTGGCACCGTCCAGTGAGCATTCGCCGCCGGTTCCGCCCGTACACGAGGCAACATAACCTGATCGTAAGGAATGACCTGTTTCCCCTTCATCCGCTCTTCTTCGGAGTAATTCAGCGTTAAGAGCGAATCTAGATAGCCCACGAGGAAGTTTTTTGATACTTCCATTGGTGGGGGTTCCTTGTAGTGAGTCACTTCATTCCTGTTATGCCATACTCGCCATAGCGTCAACATTAGCATGCATCGTTGAATTTCACCTAGCGGCTGCAGCACATGAAGTAGCCACTCGGTACCAGTATTACTCACTTCTTCCAGCTTCGGCAAACGCCATACTGTACTCATACATCGCCACATTTCCACGGCTAGAGGGCATCTGCATAAGGCATGAAAGGCATCTTCCTCCTCTCGTCCACAGACCGGACATGTACCTGAGAGTTCAAGTGTCCGCTTATGCTTATTCTGCCAAGTTGGAAGTGAGTTGATAGCAACGCGCCAGGCAAAGTTCTTCACAGTGGGCGGAACAAGGCTCTTCCATATCATTTTCCAACATGTACGATGGCCATCTGGAGCAGCGCTCGATGATTCTTCTGTCAGTCTACACGTCTCGTTGAAGGCCAAAGTGTATGCCGATTTAACTGTAAACGCGCCACTCTCTGTTGGCCCCCAAGCAAGCAAGTCAGCACCAAGTCTTGGAGAAGCCCTTATTTTCAGAATCTCATTAACGTCACAAGGAAGAAAGGATTGTTGTAGCAGATTGATATTCCAGGAACCATTTCCTCTTAAGAGTTGGGAAACCCATCTGTATCGGCAAACACCTTGTGCCGACACTGGCCTGTATGAAAAGGGCCTAGGAATCCAAGCATCCCTCCATATTCGAATACTCCGCCCGTTTCCCACTCTCCATATCAGCCCTCTCTTGAGTAGTTCAAGGCCATGGCTGATAGCAGTCCAAGTAGAGGAAGCGTTACCAGAGAAAACCGTGTCCTCTAATCTGCCATTAGGGTAATACTTGCTCTTCAACAGTCTTGCACATAGGTTCTCAGGCCTAGTTAGGAGCCTCCAGGCCTGCCGAGCCAGGAGGGCCTGGTTGAACAACCTATAGTCATGGAACCCCGCTCCTCCTTTTCCTTTTGGTTGTTGCAATTTCTGCCAAGACTTCCAGTGCACCTTCCGTTTCCCTTGTTCTGCACCCCAATAAAAGTTTCTCACCATGACCGTAAGATCATCGCAAACAGAGTAGGGTAGTTTGAAAACTCCCATGACAAATACCGGAAGGGCTTCAGCAACTGATTTAATCAGGACCTCCCTACCCGGTTGGGCCAAGTGCCCATCACCCCATTGCACTAGCCTCTTCATTAATTGCATCTGTAGATTTTGAAATCTACCTTTAGACATTCTGCCACTGGGTGTTGGTAGCCCCAAATACTTCTCTTCGAATGCAATGCTTGTAACAGATAGAACATCCCGTACATCCTCTTGGTTGTTCATCGGGCAGGCTTCACCAAACATAATAGAGCACTTGCTATAGTTTAGTAACTGGCCTGTAGCACTTGCATACAGGTCTAGACAGGATTTAACTTCTTCAGCTTGTGCACGAGACGCCTCAAAAAATAAGAGTGTGTCATCAGCAAACAAGAGGTGTGATATGCCCGGGGCACGCCGGCAAACCTTTACTGGAGTAATCAGTCCCACTTCAACACGCTGTCTCAGAATTGCAGATAGACCATCAGCCACGAATAAAAACAAGAAAGGGGAGAGCGGATCACCTTGCCGAAGGCCACACGACGGTGCAAATGAATCCAAGAGGGTTCCATTGAATCTCACAGAGTATCTCACCGATGTGACACAAATCATAATCCAGTCAATCCATTGGTGAGCAAAACCCAACTTTTCCATCACTTGCCTCAAGAAGTTCCAGTCAACCCTATCATACGCTTTTGATAGATCAAGTTTATACGCACAAAAACTCTTGGTTGGATCCTTTTCTTGCTTGATATGGTGGATGCATTCAAAGGCGATCAAGGCATTATCTGTTATCATCCTACCAGAGATGAATGCACTTTGTTCTGGGGAGATAATTTCATCCAGAAGTGGCCTCAGTCTGTTAACAAGGCATTTAGACACCACCTTGTAAATGACGTTGCAAAGACTAATCGGTCTAAATTCAGATAGTCTTGTGGGGGTAGCAATTTTTGGGATTAACACGATAGAAGTCTCGTTAACCCCTTCCGGCATGATGCCTGTTTTAAAGAATTCCTTAACAGCCCTGACAATACTTTCCTTCAAAACCTCCCAATTCCTCTGAAAAAATCTAGCAGGGAACCCATCTGGGCCAGGCGCCTTTAAGGGTCCAATCTGGAATAGAGCATCCGAGATCTCCTGATCAGTGAATTCAGCGCAGAGCTTATCATTGTCATTGTCGGTTATCACTCTATGAACCAGGTCCACAACCCCCGAAGCCTCCAGGGACGGAGATGCTGTGAATATTTCCTTGAAATATGATGTAGCCATATTACTCATAGTAGCAGTATCTGTATAGACATTCCCATCAGCATCTTGCAGCTCTTTAATTCTATTTTTCCGTGCGCGCCATACTGACTTACTCTGGAAAAACTTCGTGTTCCTATCTCCCTCTTTCAGCCACATGATACGCGAGCGTTGCAACCATAGCATCTCCTCTTTGTATAGCAGCTCATTTAGTTTGTCAGACACCTTCCTTATTTCCTGTCTATCAGCATTCATGCGCATCAGTTCCTCAAGCTGACTGCGTGATTTATTGATTTCCCTTGTAACGTTCCCAAACCGTCGGTTACTCCATGACCGGAGTGATGACATAGTTGATTGCAAGGCAGCACTAACCTGCCCCAGGTTCTCCATTATACCGAAGGCCGACCACGCCTTGTTGACAAGATCTGGCAATTCTGCATCCCGTTCCCAAAAAAATTCATATCGTCGTGCGTTGGCTCTAGGCCTTTCCTGCTCTGCATCCAGCTTTAGCAGCAGTGGGACATGGTCCGAACAAGGGGATGCAAGGTGTTGTACAGAGGAGTATGCAAAGATGTTCCTCCACTCATTTGTTGCCACCGCACGATCCAGCCTTACGCGTACATTTGCCGATCCCGAACGCATATTGTCATATGTATAGGGTATTCCCGAAAACCCCAAATCAACTAACTCACATGTCATCAGTACATCCCGAAAAGCAGCCATCTGAGCTTCTGGCCTAGGCGTCAGGGACATGTGCTCAAAGCTCCACAACGCCTCGTTGAAGTCTCCGATTACTACCCAAGGCAGGTCCGAAGCTTGCTTCAAAGTTTGAAGTTTAGTCCACATCAAGTGCCTGTTTTCAACCCTTGGTTCACCATAAACTGACGTTAATCTCCATTGCTCCCCGCCGGGATCGCTAACAACAATGTCAATGAACCTGTCATCTGTTCCGAGGACTGTTACTTGGTAAGATTCATGCCAAAACAACGCTAGGCCACCGCTTAAACCATTACTGTCCACACCCACAAACCCTTGAAGGCCGAGACGCCCTCTAATTCTTTTCATCTTATTAGCTTTTTGTCGAGTTTCACACAAAAACACAAACATGGGGGAATGCGACTGCACCAACGTCGCAATATCACGAACTGTCCGGGGATTCCCCCCACCCCGGCAGTTCCAACTTAACAGATTCATTGGGACGGGCGGTCCTCCATCGAGGAGGCCGCCGATGTTTTAGTTGAGGTACTGTCAATGGCCGCACCATCATCTGCCTTATATTTCTTCCGGTTTGCATTCTTTTGAGGGGTTCCACCATTAGTACTGCTGGGTTGATGAGGCCCCTCGAAAGTATCCACTTTGTCTGCTGTGATCCCCAGCGGGACAATGGTTCTCACAGTACTATTTCCCAACTCTTCACCAGTGATGGTGTTTGAAGTGCCCGAATCATCTGCCACCCTTTTACCCAAAATGAGGGGATCATTTGTCAGTCCAGGTTGTGTCACACCATCAACATTGGCCAGCTGAACCCCGGGGTCATACAAGGCGTTTGTGGCATTGAAGCGCCAACTCTTCTGCATGACTTGATCCCGTCCAGTGGGGTCTACAGTTGTAGCAAAGTTTCTGTGCTCATTACCGCGGCCTCGACCATGGGATCTGTTTGCACCTCGTCCCCTGCCATAGTCATTCATGTCACCATCATCATCAAAGATACCTGCGTCCCGTTCCGAGCTGCGGCCATAGCCTCTGCCCGGGTTCCGGTTAGCATTTGCGCCCCTTCTATCAGCAAGTATAAACTGACCCCACTCCATATTTTTATCATCATGTTCACCGGATCCACATTCCTCATGCCAGTGCCCTAGCAGGCCACACATGTAGCAGAAAACAGGAAGCTTCTCGAACTTGACTTGGTAGTATTCAGTTTCTCCTCCCTTAGTAAATCCAACAAACCTTGTCAATTTTTTAGTGACGTCGAGTTTCACTCTAACCCGTACGAACTCACCAATAAATCCATTTGGCAGAACAATCTGTAGCTCAATCACTTCGCCTATGCGCTGTGCCATGTTCTTCACGAACTGCTCCCTCTTAAGCACCATATCCGGGAGTCGGTGGATCTGGCACCACGTTTCAATTTTATCCAGCTTCACAGTTTCCGGTTTTCTGAATCCATCATACTCATCAATGATCAGTGCCATGCCCTTAAAATCCCAAGGACCCTGATGGAGTGCCTTATTCCAGTCTGCTAAACAATTAAACTGCACCGAAAACAGGTTTGGGTTAATTCTCCTCCAAACCACCTCCTTAGCAGGGTTCCAAGCCGCTTTCATGTCGGCGATTAGCGCCCCCTGTCCAAAGGACTTGTTTGTCAAAACCCTAGCCAGCGCAAGCCACTTTGGCTTCTCATCTGGCTCCTCAGCTTCTTCTTCCCATACCAAATTATCCAATTCATCCTCCTCTAGATGCAAGCGCTCCAGTAGCGCGCTGGGGTCTTCAGGGGTTTTGGATCGCGATCCGCTTGCCTCCGAGGGTGCGGCCATCTTCCTGGTTGAGGAAGCCCAAGCCGTCGGGATCACGCAGCGGCGAACCCAGCAGCCGGGCAACGGACAGTAGCTGCGGTCGCCTGAGGGCGAACGATCACAGGGGAACTCTCGACGGCGCCGCCGGAGGACAGGGAAACCCTAGCCCGAGTCGCTAGGGGAAAAAACTAAAAAAAAAAAAAAAAAAAAAAAAAACAAGCTTGTCGTACGGACAAAGTAACACATGAATCAATGTCAAAATCTTGGCATCAAATCAATCAGCCTCATGCATCGACCATGCGTAAACTAGGACTACTCTTCGGTCCACAAGATTTTCCAAGAGCCTGAAGTGGGTGAAAACTCTCCTAAAAAATCAATAAAAAATAAATCCGAAATACAAAATTACAAGGTTTGCAATCCTACATACCAAATAACCACATGCAGGAATATTCCAAATGACTAGAATCCTCCAAAATTATGTTTGAAACCCTTGGATCGAAGAGGCTCGACTAAATTGAGGACATGTGAAAGCAATTTGTAGAAATGTGCTAGCATTATTTATGCGATCCAAATGATTTCCAGCTAAAGATAACTACGAACAAAAATTTCATAGTTCTTAGAAAAACCATGCCGTGCATTGAAGGCCTAAACCAAGCTAAATGCACAAAAAACACATGAAAAAATCTACCATAAATTGCACTTCAAAGTGGAATTTCTGGCCATAAAACTAATAAGCCGTAAGATCTACTACAGAGATAATACCAAAGTAAAAAAAATGCCTTCACTACTTCCTCTCTGTGATATAGTTTGGAATTCTTTATGGAATCTAGACCGCGAGTGATCTTTGATTTTGTCATTCCTCAGTTGTACATCAACTGATATTTGATTTACATTACATCGTTATTGTAATTTTCATATTTGCATGTTTTCTCTAATGAACTAGATAAAATTCATATGAACACGTGACTATTGGTAATAAAGGAGTGGCCACTACTTTCTTTACTACTAGTTAGCGTTTCAATTATTGGTAATAAATGTGCACTAGTTAGCGTTTCGCATTTTGAGGGAAAAAACTTGTATCCAGCAAATACATGCACACTAGACGTTTGAGCTTTTGTCTCCCCAATTTCATTTCTGAAATTGAGCAGGTAACCACAAAGTATCAAGCCCGGGCACGGCACTTTATTAGGTTTTTTACTGCAGCACATTTGGTAACAATCCCAAAACAACTAAATCTTCGTCCCAACATCACCTCCCACGAGAGGGAAGCACACGTACCAACTCTAACAGCACAACACAACAAAACGAGTAGTGTCGCCTGAACCTCGCACATGAGGGCAACTCACACACCAACTACGACAAAAACATCGACCCAATGCCCTCACACATTCCCAAAAACTGTTCGCATCTTGACCTATTTCCAGCCCAAAATTGCGGCTGAAATGCGTCGGCGCTGACGCGCCGCGCATCCCTCGGTGTCCCCCCCCCTCGGCCGCCCAACTACCACCGGCGGTCATATTTATGACGAGCACCGACACCAGGCATGCCTAGCAATGTGTACAAGGGTCGCATGTCCGTCATTTTAATGGACGACCACGGTGGGGCCAGCCTCATCCACAACCCCCGTACACATCTAGCCACCTTTGCTCCCTTGCCAGCGACCAGGAAACCCTAGCCAGCCAGCAGCAAACCCTAGCCACCCAGCCATTGGATTCTTCAATGGGGAGGGAGGGAAGAAGGGGATGTTCAGCGCCGAAGCGAGCTCTTCCCGCGGGCACCCTGCTATGTCACCGCCGGCTAGGCGCGGCACGCCACCGCGGGAGCGGGAGTGGCTGGACATCCCAGTCCATCTGGCGCGGTGGCATTAGCAGTACCACCAGTCCATGTTGTATCCAAATGTGAACTTGCCGCACGGCTGGCATCTGGACCCGCAGCGCATCCCCATCCCGGCGGCGCCGAGGTCGAGGAGGAGGAGCGTGCCCGCCTCGCCGCTATGCCGCCACCGCAGTAGACACCGGAGGAGGCTGCATATCGAACCACGTTCGGATGGGCTGGGGCTCCCCCCGTCTTCATTGACCTCACCGGCGGCAGCGGGCGACGACGGCGACGGGAAGGGCAAGGGCAAGGGCAAGGCGGTCTACCAGGGTAGCGTGTGGGCATTTATTAGAGTTTTAAATTTTCTATTTATGTTTAAGTGGAATTTGGCCGGCGTTTCACCAGTCATTTATGTATAATTATATTTAATTCGTCAGTTTCGGCTACGTCGGCAAATATGGGTTGGCCTCCCATTGGGCGCACTTGCTGGCCCAAATGAAAAACCGGACACGCACGTCCGCCTAGCCGACCCAAACGGACGAAAAGCGAACAAAGCACGCATCCGTTTGGGTCGGTGCGTTGGAGTTGCTCTAATAACAAGGCTTGCATTGTCATTTGAATTCAAATCCAGCTACATATGCTCGTACATAAAGGTAATAAAAATATATACAAAAATGATTTTTGTTGCCAACATGCAAACTTGAGCCATGGGCTGACTAGGCTAGTGAACATATACTAATCTCTACTATTTAAAAAAAAATATAAGGTTTTTGTTTTACCTTTCTTATTATCACCACCCCTTCGTCCAATCTATCATAGATAATCAATCACCTTAATTTACTTACCTTCTGAATCAATTTAACTTTAATTTGCTTACCAAACTTTTAATCAAAATATAAGATAATTCACGGGCAGAATTTGATGAACATTTCCAATCACATTATTATTGACAGTTAAATCACAAGCTAACGTACTAAAATATTTATATCCCGTTGCAACGCGCGGACATTGTTATGGTAAGATTAAAAAGGGCCTAATATAATTTAAAAAAGTTAGTAGAGTAGAGAATATTTGAACTCAGTAATCATAGCGAACCACCATTCGAGACCGAGCGAGACGAGTAGCTCCACCTCCACGGCACCCTCGGACTCTGGGAGAGAAAGGGTGAGAGAGAGAGGAGGAAGAGGAGCCCGTGTTTTCTGCTCGTCCTGTCAAGTCGGTGTCAAAAGATGGGCTACTAGAGTTAGCAACGTTCAGTTCATGTCACTCAGAAAAATGTTCAGTTCGTGCTGTGCAGGCACGGACACGTGATCCACCCCAATCTGCGATGATGGCTCAGCAAAGACGAGAATACTTGGACTTGAGAGATTGAGACTCCAGGGTCCCGACAAACAGAGGCTATTATAGTGAACACAAATAAATAAAAATCACAGTAAGAAGCCAATATTCGCGGAAAGAACATGTCACATTCTACAAAAAAATATGTCAAAATCACAAACGACTAGCAGGCTTATCTGATACTTTACCGAGCTGTTTAGAAAAAAGGCAGAGTTTTCAGTGAACTAGTTTATCAGCTAAAATATTTTGGAAAAGAAGTTTGTCAGCTAAAGGCTGTACGTAGATGTAAACTCGTAGAGCAGAAAACCTAGCCGTTCTACCCCATACAAAAAGCTGTACGTAGATGTAGTTTACTAGCGACATCTTTTGAGCAGATAATGGTCAAAGAATCTTATCGAACAGTGAGGAGGATGGGACTTAAAGCTTGGCAGCCTATCATGTCATCTCGTGTGCCCCTAGGCTATTGTGTAGGGTTGATGCTACGTCGGCTCACACGTCGTCAATCAGCTAGCTGTTGTACGTAGGGACATTGTAGTACGTACGTATTCCTTGACTTGCCAGTGGTATTTTATGTGGCTCTGGCTTGTCAGCCGTGCACTGCTACTGACATGTGCTTGCGTTTCGAATGTAGGAAAAATAGAGCAGAATGGCACTCTTCAAAACAATATCAGATCAGGTGAGTTTGTAACTACTAAGAGCATCTTGAATCGGACCGAGCTAATTCGGCCCTCTATTTTTGCGGACGTGTCCACAGACAATGATTGAGCGGGTTTCTATTTTTACCTTTTTTTTAAACACCAAATACATGCACCAATGGACGTCGATCATTTAGGTTAAACGAAATCCAGTGCACACAAATACAACTTGTTTGTGCTTAAGATTTTGATTGTGGATGTAACATCCGGTGTTGGGTCGGTGGAGTTGTTTTTTTTTTAATCCCACCTCGCTGCACGAAGAGCGACCCAACCGGTTTAAATCGTGTCGCTCAAAGCGGTAAGCTTCTCTTTCATCGTGAGCATAGCCATCTCGCTTTGTGAAGGATATGAACTGTCACTATTAACAGAGACGATTCATTGTAGCAGTTCATACCCTTTTTAAAATGTACATTGGTGGCCCAACTTTTTTAAAGCTAAATCATTTTGTCCATATGCATACGTGTTTCCGTAGCCATCATTCCACGACGAATCAATCGATGACCTACAAGTAACGACAAGGGGGCGGCGTCCGGTGGCGGTGACATTGACCGGGAAGGAGGGGCGGATATGGAGAAATTGGTGTAGGCCCTAGCGGCCACTCTGACGTGGCTGGCGTGTCTGGACATCCCCGTATCCGCCCCAGATCAGTCTAGGCGTTTGGGCTGAATAGTGCTAGTCAGTCCGGGCGTTTGGGCCGGAAATTGGGCTCCTGGTTGGGTAAGGTTTTTCGTACCAGCAGCCCGTCCCGAAGTTTGGGGCGGATTTGAGGACTCGGGTTGTAGATATCTAAACATCAGACTGAGCTTTAGTGTCTTTAGGTGCCTTTGGCAGCATGAGATGTGAGCCCAACAGATGGTTGGCCCACATGTCACACACTCAAAGGCAGGTGACGTTACAGCACCGTAGCCGCATCCCTATATATTTGTGGGTGTGTTCACACGTTTCCACAGGTAATGCCATCCGGCCTCTTAAATATCCTCCTTTGCAACCATAACTCTCATTTTTATACCTCAATTTCATGTAAATATGCTCGTTGACATTTCACGATAGGAGTATACGTACAATGAATACCACATAATAAACTTTATTCATACGTAAAAATACATAGTTAAAATGTATAATTTATTCATAATGCGTAATTTAAACATAAAATTCTTAATGTCCAGCGTGACATGCTCTATTAGACCATTTGTTGGTGCAATGATAGGCCCCTTATGTTTTGGAGTTTGTTGACATAAACAGTATGGGACTTATGTGTTTGCTAGTGCACACAGAGTAATAGGTCCCTGAAGTATCGAGGGGTTTGATGCAAACGACGAAGATAATCTCCCTGCGTTGCAGCGAATGTTATCACTGAAGATGAAGCTAACAAGAGTGACCCCTAAAAATTGTTGAAGTTCAAGCAATTGGTTCGGTGTCTGTTCGAAGAAAATGACTGTTGTCGGTGTCAAAACCGGCGGATCTCGGGTAGGGGGTCCCGAACTGTGCGTCTAGGTGGATGGTAACAGAAGACAAGGGACACGATGTTTTTACCCAGGTTCGGGCCCTCTCGATGGAGGTAAAACCCTACTCCTGCTTGATTGATATTGATGATATGGGAAGTACAAGAGTAGATCTACCACGAGATCAGAAAGGCTAAACCCTAGAAGCTAGCCTATGGTATGATTGTTGTTCGTCCTACGGACTAAAACCCTCCGGTTTATATAGACACCGAAGAGGGTTAGGGTTACACAGAGTCGGTTACAATGGTAGGAGATCTACATATCCGTATCGCCAAGCTTGCCTTCCACGCCAAGGAAAGTCCCATCCGGACACGGGACGAAGTCTTCAATCTTGTATCTTCATAGTCCAGAGTCCGCCAAGATGATAGTTCGCTATCCGGACACCTAGTCCGGGACTCCTCAAGAGCCTCGAACCAGGCTTCAATGATGACGAATCCGGCCGCATATTGTCTTCGGCATTGCAAGGCGGGTTTCTCCTCCGAATCCTTCATAGAAGATTTTGAACACAAGGATAGTGTCCGGCTCTGCAAAATAAGTTCCACATACCACCGTAGAGAGAATAATATTTACACAAATTCAATGTGGTGACGTATTCCGTGGCGTGACATCACACCACGGCCAAGCCTTTATTCAAACTGTTTTTACTGTTCCACCTCAGCGCGTTTAGCGAGGCGGTTTCCTTGGCACGTCTTGTCAAAGCAAAGATTGTGTCCCCTTATTCCGGGATTCTCATCAATACGGGCGTGGGTAACCCAACCGCACCATTGATCACGACGCTTGGGAGATAAGCGAGTTTTACCAGGCCGGTGGGGACACATAGTTTTGTCCGTCCATATAAGGGGATAAGGATCCACCTTTTTACCTACGCCTTCTTCCTCCTTTGCTTATCCATTTCCGCGCACTCGAGCTCCAGCGCCCAAGTTCGCACATCTCGCCTCAACCTTCCCCAGCCATGTCCAGAGCGGGAGGCAAGTGGATGGCCTCCTCCGTCACGGAGGGGCACATCAAGAGGCTGCGGAAGGCCGGATACTTGTCCGGCGACATCGCGCATCGGCTCCCTGACAAGGGGCAGCTCATCCCCATCCCAGGGCCCCATGAGAGGGTGGTATTCCTCACTCACTTCCTCCGTGGACTAGGTTTTCCAATTCACCCATTTGTCCGGGGGCTCATGTTCTACTACGGCCTGGATTTCCACGATCTGGCCCCAAATTTCGTCCACAACATCTCGGCGTTCATCGTCGTGTGCGAGGCCTTCCTCCGCATCAAGCCCCACTTCGGCTTATGGCTGAAGACCTTCAATGTCAAGCCGAAGGTAGTGGGGGGCCAGCAGGCGGAGTGTGGAGGCACCATGGTGGGCAAGATGCCCAACGTTATATGGCTCGAGGGCTCCTTCGTGGAAACCATCAAAGGGTGGCAATCGGGGTGGTTCTACATCACCGAGCCGCGGGGGACCTGAATGGGCAGCGGCCCCCGAGTTCCGATCTGGCATCCCCACACGGCTAACCTCCTGGAAAGAGAAGGGCCTGACATGTGGTAATTCGGAAGAGCTGACCGGACTCCAAACCTGCGTCCAAAACCTTGTGAACAAGAAGATCAAGCTCGTCAACGTAGTCCAGGTCATGCTCATCCACCGAATCCTCCCGTGCCAACAACGGGCCTTCAGCCTGTGGGAGTTTGATCCGGCACAGCACCAAACCTTGAGCAGGCTCTCGACACTACGTACGAAGATGCCTGGAAGGTGCTGTTCAAGGGCGCTGAGGCTCCCGCATCCGCTACCGAAGATCGCGGATTCAGCTTGCAGCGTCAAGCCTGCGAGGTAGGCTACTTTATCCTTTACAGGACACTTATTTTCCATAGTTTGACTCTATGCGGGATCTAAACTCCCTTACCTTTGACAGGCCTGGCAGAAGAAGTCTGGGCAGGTTTACTGTCCGGCTCCCTTGCCAGAAGATCCAGCGGACGCCCGATTGACGGGGCTGCTGGTTTCGGCACCTCATGTGGTGCCGGAGAAGAAGGCTACGGGAACTCGAAAGAGTTCCCGGCGCCAGGTGTTGTCGGACTCATCTTCCGACGACTCCGAGGCAGACTCCTCCCGTGAAGGCAAGGAGGAGGAAAAAGAGGCCTCTCCCCCAGCGGGGGGAGAGAAGAAAAGGAAGGCCGCCTAACGGGGAGGCCAAGGGTCAAGAAGGAAGGACCCTCCCTCCGGACTACTCCACCAACGCCGACGACGATGAAGAGGAGTGGCCACCGAGGACTAAGCCCCTGGCGACTTCGTAAGTGTCCAGATACCAGAATAACTCATGGCGTTTCGTTTGTCATATAGAATCTCCTAACACCGAATATAACCCTGCAGCCCGCCCAAGGACGGGCTCGACACTTCAACGAGCGGCTCCCTGGCTTTGTCGGACGTGAATAGCACTTCACTTCCGGCCGTCTCCTCTCCTTGCGCTGCGGATGACGCCGAGGTGGGGTCCCAAAAGGGGCCCAGCCAGGAGGAGAGGGTCCCAGAGGTGCCGCAAGGAAACCCCTCGGACTCTGGGCACAAGGGGGATCAAACCCCGAAGGGCTCTAAGTCCGGCCCCGGGCCGGACTCCGTACTGGAACCTTCAGTGGTTCCGGAGTCCGTAGGCGGCCCTTCGTAAGAAGGGCGAGATCGCGACACCGGTGACCTCCGTCCAACCGGAGGCACCGGATAATTTGCTGGAGGCGCTTAACGACGCCTCCATCAACGAGGAGCACCGCACTGTTATGAGTGTGGTGATCCAGAAAGTTCAGTCCGCCAAGAGCGGCCTAACTGAAGCCTGTGCCAGCCTTCTAACAGGCTTCGAGGTATGTATTAAGATATGTAAAAATATCACCGCATAGACAATAGCCCCTGATGCTCAGTTTGGTGTTCAGAGAGAAAAGCCGAATTGAGGATCTAAAAAGATGTACGCAGAAGTCTAACAAAAGTATGTCAATATGGGAATGCAGGCTGCGCTGCTGACCTCTGCCGCACTGGCTGCTGAGGTCAATGCATTGAAGCAGAGCCTCGAGCGGTCCGAGAACGAGCTCGGCCTTGCCAAGAAGAAGCTCGAGGACAAGGAAGGTAAGTAATACCTTATGGAAGTATATAAAAGATGCGGTTGCAAAAAATAATAGGAATAATGTGAGAATTGCAGGGGCCATGAACGAGGTGGCGACCCTGAAGGAAGCGGTGTCCAGGGCCGAAAGCAATGCGGCCGCAGAACGCACCGAGCGAGAGAAGCAGGAGGAGCGGGTGGCGGAGGTGCGGCAAGAGCCCCAGGCTCTCGTGGAAAAACACGAGAGTTTGGAGCGTGACTCAAAGACTCGAGAGTCCGAGCTCTCCTCGGCTCTTGAGAGCGCCAAAGCCGCTAAGGCCGAAGCCCAAAAAGCCCTCCAGGAAATTGAGGCAATAAAGAAGATAGCGGCGGGTAAGACATTCTTCATGCAAAGCAAGCACGTGAAAGTGAATTACTTGTTACTTACGCGAATCCGGAGCTCTCCAGAAGCGTTCGCAGATCTGCCCCGCAATGTGTCCGACGCTGCCGCGTTCTACCGGGCCGAGGAAGGGAGCTTGACGGAGAAGGTGTTCTGGTCTCAGTATGCTGAGGCCGGACACCCGGTGCCCTTGAGCAACCAGCTGAAGCAGCTGGTCAAGCTCCATAAGGTGGCTGAACAGGCCATGAAGGGCCTCATAGTTCGGCTGTGGCCGAAGGAGGTCATGCCTGGGAGCTACTTCAGGCTGGTGAGGCGGCTGGTGGACGCCTGTCCATGGATTGAAGTCGTCAAGCACTCCGTCTGCATCGAAGGTGCCCGTAGGGCCCTTGCCCATGCTAAAGTGCACTGGGGCAAGATGGACGCTGAGAAGCTTGTGATGGGCGCCCGCCCGCTGGCGAGTATCGCAAGCCCGAGATGTATTATCGTGGCCCCTGAAGGGTGCACGCCTTATAGCGGTGAATGCTCCAAAGATGTAATTTTTGAGTAAACTCGCATTTGTTATCCTGTACGCTTGAAAACTTGTTCATATGCGCTAAGCAACTCTTGTGAATTTAGAATATTACCTTCTGTGCGGCCATTTATTAAATTTGAGAGATGGCGAGTCGTCGTCTTATGCCCCCATGCCACGAGTGCTGGGGTGTTCGGGATAAACTTGAGCGCTCTTTTTCCCATTCTTGGGTCCTTCGAGGGAGACACTCAACACAACAAACAAGGCAACCGGACTATAATGCTTGAACACTCTCACTTAGCCATAGAATTCTATAATTTTAAATTTCGGCAAAGCCCCTAGTATTCGGAAGACCGAGTTCGGGGCGCTATCCACGCCTGGGCCGGACAAAGCCGACTCCTCGCTCTAAGCGGCATAAGTCTTTAGGGACTCGAAAAACCTCTCGAACAGTGACCGGCTCTCGCCCTATCATGACGGTCAGTTTTAGCTTTCTCCACTGAGGTGCTTAACCCAGCTCAACCGGGGCACAATCGCAGTGGTTCTCCCAGCGCTACCTTAGCCAATATAACGGAACGTAAGGTACCAAAACATGGGAGCCGGGCAAACCCAACTATTGACCCAAGACATGATTCGGAGCCGATGCATATAATGCTATAAGTTCGGGGTGCCGCACTTGTGAAAGTGTTCGGACTTATCACACCATATTTTGGGGTACTTAATCCACTGGTGTATTTGGCCGTACCAAAGCGTACGGGTGCAATATGTCGTAAGTGAACATGTATAGATAAAATAAAAAAAGGAATGCAATAATAGGCAAAAGCTATGCATTGTTCATTCAAAAAAGCTGCGGTAAAAGCAGAACAATACAAATAGTGCGATAAGCAAGGGACGAGACCATTTGACATGTCTCCCTCCAGGAGCAAGCTGCGTGATGATATGTAAAACAAGTATACTGCTCGTTATAGAGATCACCTGGACACTCGACGTAGCTTTCTGCTTCCCTGGCTGTTGCATCGTGTGTTCGGTGATTCTACTACCGGACAGGGCTTCTTGAGAAAGGAGTCCTGGAAGTAAGAGAAAAAAGAAGAATGACCCAATTGGGAGCCCCTGGTGCAGTTGAGCCGCATTATAGGTCTGCCGTGGTCGTGCCCCTCCCCCTATGCCCATGGTATTTCCAGAGCGTAATTATGTACGCGTAGTACTGGTTTCGCAATTTCGCGAGGGCTGGGGTTGGGGACGCATTGCTACGCGTGCTTGGGACGTGCCAGGCAGTCTTGTTGTTGGTTACTCCGGGCGCGCTTGACGGTGTCCGGACGTTTAATAGCCGGACTCGAGAATTGCCTTAAGAGGTTGCTTTGTACTTCTACCGCGAGGGCCGCCGTATGCTCCTCCGTTCGAAGAGAGCGTTCGGTGTTTCCATTGACCGTAATGACTCCTCGAGGGCCTGGCATCTTGAGCTTGAGGTATGCGTAGTGCGGCACCGCATTGAACTTTGCAAACGCGGTTCGTCCGAGCAGTGCGTGATAGCCACCGCGGAACGGGACTATGTCAAAGATTAATTCCTCGCTTCAGAAGTTATCCGGTGATCCGAAGACCACTTCAAGTGTAACTGAGCCTGTACAGTTGGCATCTACACCTGGTATGACGCCTTTGAAGGTCGTCTTTGTGGGTTTAATCCTTGAGGGGTCTATGCCCATCTTGAGCACTGTATCCTGATAAAGCAGGTTTAGGCTGCTGCCGCTGTCCATCAGGACTCTAGTGAGGTGAAATCCGTCAAAGATTGGGTCTAGAACCAATGCGGCGAATCCGCCATGGCGGATGCTAGTGGGGTGGTCCCTTCGATCAAAAGGGATCGGGCAGGAGGACCACAGATTGAACTTTGGGGCGACTGGCTCCATCGCATATACGTCCCTTAGTGCACGCTTCCGCTCCCTTTTGGGTATGTGGGTTGCGTATATCATGTTCACCGTCCGCACTTGTCATTGTTTTCGACATTTAACTTGCCTGCCTGCTTGAACACCCAACAATCCCTGTTTGTGTGATTGGCTGCCTTTTCGGGGGTGCCGTGTATCTGGCACGAGCGATCGAGTATTCGGTCCAAATTGGACAGGCCCGGAGTATTTCTTTTGAATGGATATTTCCGCTGACCGGGTTTAGAGCCTCTGAATCCGGCATTGACTGTCGTATCTTCAGCATTATCGCCATTAATGCGGCACTTGTGCTTGTTGCGACGCGACCTGCCATTGCTGTCCTTGGTATCCGAATTACCAGGGCCCTTGGTCATGTTGTTACTACGAGCTAGCCAGCTGTCCTCTCCCGCGCAAAAGCGAATCATGAGTGTTGTGAATTTCTTCGTCGTCCACATCCCAACCTTCCTGACCATAATCCGGCCAGGGCTCTCCTGATAAAGAGAGAGACTTTAGTGAATTCAGGATGTTGCCAAAGGGCGAGTGCTGAAAGATATCCGCGGCAGTGAACTCCATGATCGGCGCCCAATCGGATTCGATTGGCAGGGGCGTGGAAGGCTCGGAGTCCGGAGAGGAGTCCGGCATCTTGGAGTCATGAGCTTCGCAAAGGATAGGGTTGGTGTTCGGCTCAATCGCCGTAGAGATAGCAGCCCCGAGGCGGTGTCCAGCCATCCGTCCTCGATCGGCGCAGTCGGCTCCGAGCTAAGGGTCGGAGCGGACACTGGTGCGGCCTCCAGGGCACTGTCCGGCGGCAGAGCTAGACATGCCCTTTGTGACAGTGCGGCGCGCTTGGCTGTGGCTCGAACCCGTCGAAGATCAAGTCTCCGCGGACGTCAGCCGTGTAGTTCAAACTTCCAAATCTGACCTGATGGCCAGGGGCGTACCTTTCGATCTACTCGAGATGGCCAAGCAAATTGGCCCGCAGTGCAAAGCCGCCGAATACGAAAATCTGTCCGGGGAGAAAAGTCTCACCCTGGACCGCATCGTTATTGATGATCGAAGGAGCCATCGGGCCTAAAGATGACGACACAGAGGAACTCTCAATGAAAGCACCAATGTCGGTGTCAAAACCGGTGGATCTCGGATAGGGGGTCCCGAACTGTGCGTCTAGGCGGATGGTAACAGGAGACAAGGGACACGATGTTTTTACCCAGGTTCGGACCCTCTCAATGGAGGTAAAACCCCACTCCTGCTTGATTGATATTGATGATATGGGTAGTACAAGAGTAGATCTACCACGAGATCAGAAAGGCTAAACCCTAGAAGCTAGCCTATGGTATGATTGTTGTTCGTCCTATGGACTAAAACCCTCCGGTTTATATAGACACCGAAAAGGGTTAGGGTTACACAGAGTCGGTTACAATGGTAGGAAATCTACATATCCGTATCACCAAGCTTGCCTTCCACGCCAAGATAAGTCCCATCCGGAGACGGGGCGAAGTCTTCAATCTTGTATCTTCATAGTCCAGGAGTCCGGCCGAAGATGATAGTTCGGCTATCCGGACACCCCCTAGTCCGGGACTCCCTCAACTGCGCTCAAGGAAGAATGAAGACGAGATGAAGACGTAGCATTCGTTTCGTTCTTCTTCTTCTTTCATTGAGTCATAACCACCATACATTCGTAGGGGTATAGCGTTCAAAGCTTTGATTCTCTGATGCTAAACCCAAATCCTATGAAAGTTGAGAGAGAAATCTCTTTGTGCTCCGAGCGAATACTTGCCAGCAAGAGACTGTGATCTTCTTCACTGTGAGAGATTTGACTTGGACCAATGAGTTAGCATTACTTGTTCCTCAAGTAATGTTACCGTTGCTCCAAAAATCTGACCGTTGTGAACGTGTAGGTTGGCCATTGGCTGGACCTCGTGTCCAAAATGGTCATTTCCCATCAGGGAAGGTTGCGGCTATAAGTAGCCACTCCGCGCCAGCGTTGTCCGGTGGTTGCTCCGTTTGATTCTAAGAAGATTGTTGAGCAACCCTCTCTCTGAGCAATTTGAGTTTAAAATCCACCGAGAGAAAAACCCTAAAGCCAAAGAATTAGATAGTGGTTCAGCATCACTGGAACCTAAGTTTAGTACGCTCCGCCTATTACTCTTGAGAGCAGCAATCTCTCTAGACGGTTAGGTGTCAATTTCTTCAGAGACCAAGAGTGATTGTGGTTCTTGTAGAAGAAGTCTGTAAAGGTTCGTAGATCGCCATCAAGTATCTACCAGGAGTGACAGACATCGGTTGACGAATCGATTATCGAGGATAATAGGGTGAAGAGAGTTTATCTTCCATGTTAAGTCACAACCCCTCCAACCAGACATACTCCTTGTGCAGAAGGACGAACTGGTCGAACAAATACCTTGTCACCATCGAGCATCTTCAGTTATCTCTGTCACTCATGTTTACCTTCGATGCTTTTTCATTCGTATGATTTGGATCAATGCATCTGTTAGTTTCCTTTTAGTGCTCTATTTTAATTAGCTATAATCCATTTTTCATTCATTTCGCTGCTGGGTTCTGAGAGATTTAAGTTTTCTGAAGAAAATTTAAAACTCCTGTTCACCCCCTTTCCGGTAGACATACTTCGTTCCTACAATTGGTATTAGAGCAAGGTACTCCTTGACTCTGCTCATTTTAGTCTAACGACTTTGGAGTTTAAATATGTCTTCAGTGAGCTACAAATCGCATCTCAAGATTCCCATCTTCGATGGGACGGACTACCCCTTTTGGAAGGAGAAGATGAAAATCCGTGTCCGAGCAATAGATGATGATATGTTGAATGTGGTGCAAGTTGGGTTCACTATTGCTATACCTCAAGCCCCAACTGACAAGGAGAAGAAACTCATTCAGATTGATTCTCAAGCCAAAGATGAAATTGGTGGCCATCTCTCTCGGGCACAATTTCTTCGATATCACCAGTGTGAAACTGCAAAGGATTTGTGGGATGTACTCGAGAAGATCAATGAAGGAGTTTCAACTTAGAAGGAAGCTCAAACTGATACTCGAGCGAAGTTCAATCGGTTCAAGCGCATTGGAAATGAAAGTGTCAGCAAACTTTTGATCATCTCAGACATAGCAAATGAACTTCAAGGTCTCGGCACCAAAGAGATCACTACCATGAAGCTATGAAGAAACTGCTCCGAACTCTTGACAGTTCATTCGATACTCTTGTCTTGATGATTCACGAGCATTCTGATTTCAAAACCCTCGACCCTGCTGATATCATGGAGAGACTGAACACTCACGAGGAACAAGAAGAAGAGAATAGAGATCTCTATGTCTCCAGTCAACGCAAAAATCATGCTCTCAAAGTTGTGGCTGATTCCTCCTCAGATGGAAATGACGAAGAAGATTTCGATGGCCCAGAACGACTCAGCAAAGATCTCCCACTGATCATGAAAAGATTCCAACGCTTCCACAAGAAGAGTCAGTTCCACAAAAGAAGTTCAAGCAACTTTGGGGGTTCAAAATCTTCATCAAAACCTGCAGGAGAATATACTTGTTTCAAGTGCAAAAAGCCTGGACACTTCATCTCGGACTGTCCTCTCTAGGAAGCTGAGATCCGTGCAAGTGTGAGATATGATTCAGGCAACTATCAAGGCAAAAGCAAGAGCAATAATTACAACTCCGATAAAGAGAAAAAAACGAAGAAATTCTTCAAGAAGAAGGACAACTCCACCTCAAAATATTTGTCAAGATCATCATCGAGGAACCCGTCCAAGTCCTCCTCCAACCGCATGAACACTTATCACAAGGCCAAGGCATACATCGGCAAGGAGATGGACTCTAATGAAGAAGAATCATCTTCCTCCGAAGAAGAAAACGAGTCCGATGAGGATTCTGACTCGGGCATGGCCAACATAACATGTGCCTCCTCTTCGGCGACAAATTTCTTCAGGAACCCGTCAAGCGACGATGAAACTCCTACCTACTATTTCATGGCCAAGGCTTCGAAGAAAAGCTATCCAACAAATATCACAAGATTCATTCCAGTGATCAATATTCTTCTGATGTGGACGACCATGCTAAATTGATCAAAATTGCAAATATTCAACAAAACTCTCTTGAAAAGATAGATAAAACCCTCAGGAAATCCGAAGGGTTGTTGGTTGAGGAGACGGAGAAAAATCAGTTGTTGAACAAAGAGTATTCTACTCTCAAGTCACGAATGGATGAACTCTCAACTCGTCATAATTTTCTCTCAGCTGACCACGAAAGATTGACCTATGATTACGTGAAAAGGAAATAGGAACTCGAGGCATTGAGAGAGGCTCATGAAGATTTGATTAGAGAAAATTCTCTTCTCACCCAACAACTCAAGGATAAGCCAGAGGTGTTTGTGCCGCCTTGCTTAAAATTCCTTGAATGAACCAATGCTGAATCAAATGTTGAATCATCTATGAGTACTAACCCCTCGGTCGAAGAAAATGGTTCTATTTCTGATGAAAATGCTAGGTTGAAAGATCTTCAGATAGGAATGGTTAAATCTATCAAAGGGCACCAAACCCTTTGTGACGTCCTGAAAAATCTATTCTTCACAAAAATCCCAGGAAGGAAGGTATCAGTTTCGAAAGGAAACTGAATGAAAATGGCACTTACTGGGAACCACATCAATATCCTCAAACTGTATGGGTTCCTGCAAAGAGCAAAACGCTTGATCCAGCATTACTTTCGGGATACAATTCTCCTATTCCTAAATATCCCGATGATGATTCCTTGGACAATTATAAGTTGTTCAAGAATCAACATGGTGAGACTGTTGCTCGCTATGTTGGACCAAACAACAGAAATGCCCCCCCACCAAAGAAAGCTATTTGGGTGCCTAAGAAAACAATTGATGCTTTGCTTGTTTCTGCTCGACTGACCATGCAGGCACAAAGAATTCGACAGAATGAGTATATGCATAATGCATACAATCACTATGCTCATTCGTCTGGAAGGAATTTCAATGCTTATTCTTTCAATTATGCTCGCACCTCTTCGAGTAACAACTATGCTTACTGAAAGAATTATATCATGCTCGTTCAATTGTTTCGAAGCCACCTGCAAAGATGTGGGTGGTTAAGAATGCCTAATTCTTCTGCAGGACTATGTCTCCAGGTGCACTGACTGGATTATGGACAGTGGATGCACTAGTCATATGACCAGAGACAAGTCGTTGGTTTGTCGACCCCAAGTTAACAGCTTCTCCTCTGAAGTATATCACTTTTGGCGACAATAACAAGAAGGAGGGGGGCTCTCTCCTCGTTTCTCCCGGTGGCACCAGAGTGCCGCCGGGGCTAGGATCTTGACAACGGTCTACATCAACAATCTTGCTACCATCAACAACAACTTTCTCCCCCTCTATGCAGCGGTGTAACACCCCTTCTCCCTGCTGTAATCTCTACTTAAACATGGTGCTCAACTCCATATATTATTTCCCAATGATATTTGGCTATCCTATGATGTTTGAGTAGATCCATTTTGTCCTGTGGGTTAATCGTGATCTTGGTTGGTATGATTGTATATTTTATTTATGGTGCTGTCCTATGGTGCCCTCCGTCTCACGCAAACGTGAGGGATCCCCGCTGTAGGGTGTTGCAATACGTTCATGATTCACTTATGGTGGGTTGCGAGAGTGACAGAAGCTTAAACCTGAGTAGGTGGGTTGTTGCGTATGGGAGTAAAGAGGACTTGATACTTAATGCTATGGTTGGGTTTCACGGCCTTAATGATCTTTAGTAGTTGCGGATGCTTGTGATCCAAGTAGAGAAAGTATGTTAGCTCATGCCTCTCCCTCATATAAAATTATAAAAATGATTACAGGTACTTGTTGTAAATTGCCTAGAGACAAATGACTTTCTTGTTGACAAAAGCTAACTACTTTTATTGCCTTGCAATTTATTTGTAGTTTTATTCTCGCAAAGTACTTATAGTTTTATTCTTGCAAAATAGTTTCATACTTGTTTTAGGTAAGCAAACGTAAAGTGTGCATAGAGTTGTATCGGTGGTCGCTAGAACTTGAGGGAATATTTGTTCTACCTTTAGCTCCTCGTTGGGTTTGACACTCTTATTTATCGAAGAAGGCTACAAACGATCCCCTATACTTGTGGGTTAGATGCTGATGAGAATGACAGTGAACAAAATGCTCATCCTCGAGTGGTTAATCGAGTTGATCCCTCATTAATTCTCGATGAAATTGAGAATCCAGGTTATAGACCTACAACTCATTCACACACTCATTTGGCTAACTATTGTGCCAGTTCTCTTTTGTCTCATTAGCAGAACCGACTAAGTTTGAAGAAGCCATGAATGATCTTGATTGGATGAATGCCATGCAAGAGGAGTTGGTGCAATTCAAATTAAATGATGTGTGGGAATTGGTTGACAGACCGAATCCCAGGAAGCACAATATCATCAGCACAAAATGGATTTTCCGCAATAAGCAAGATGAAAATGGCATTGCGGTGAGAAACAAAGCTCGACTGGTTGCTCAAGGGTACGCACAGGTAGAAGGTATTGATTTCAATGAAACATATGCTCCTGTTGCACGCCTTGAGGCAATTCGCATTATTCTCGCTTATGCAAATTACAATGATATCCTGCTTTATCAAATGGATGTGAAAAGTGCTTTCCTCAATGGTGAAATTGATGAGGAAGTTTATGTTAGACAACCACCTGGCTTTGAACACCTTGAGTTTCCTAACAAAGTTTTCAGGTTGAAGAAAGCTTTATATGGGCTAAAGCAAGCCCCTCGAGCTTGGTATGACACCCTGAAGAAGTTTTTGCTTGACATAGGGTTCAAGCCAGGATCCACTGATCCCACACTTTTCACTCGTGTTGTTGATAATGATCTATTCGTATGTCAAATCTATGTGGATGATATTATCTTCACTGTACTAACAATGCTTGCAGCTTAGAGTTCGGGAAGATGATGTCTGATAAATATCAATGTCCATGATGGGTGAACTCAAGTTCTTTCTCGGACTACAAATTCATCAACAAGCAAATGGCATTTTCATTTCTCAAGAGAAATATCTGAAAGAGTGCCTGAAGAAGTTCAAAATGAAAGATTCCAAAATAAAGGGCTATAAAACTCATATGCCCACGAATGATAAACTGGATGCAGATGTCTATGGTAAGGATTACGACGAGAAAGCTTATCGTTCGATGATTGTATCTCTTATTTATCTATGTGCATCCATACCTAACATTATGTTGAGTGTTTGCATGTGTGACCGCTATCAAGATGCACCAAAAGAATCGCATCACCAAGCGGTCAAGCGCATTCTGAGATATTTGCCCACACCCCCACCTTAGGTTTATGGTATCCTAAGGGAGCACAATTTGATTTTGTTTGATATTTAGACTCGGATTGGGCTGGTGATTTGGTTGATAGGAAATCTACTTCGGGGACATGTCATTTCCTTGATAGATCTTTGGTCTATTCGTCATCAAGGAAGCAGAATTGTGTCTCTCTCTCCACGGCTGAGGCCAAATATATTGCTGCTGGCTCTTGTTGCACTTAGTTATTGTGGATGAAGCAGACACTAAAAGATTATGGCATCAAGATCAAGCATATACCTCTGTATTGTGACAATGAGAGTGCCATCAAAATTGCACACAATCCTGTGCCGCATTCTCGGACGAAGCACATTGCCATCAGACATCATTTTATTTGCGATCATGTTGCTCGAGAGGATATCATTATCAATCACGTCAAGACCGAACACAATCTCGCTGATATTTTCACCAAGCCTCTTGATGAGAAAAGATTATGTGTGTTACGGTGTGAGCTAAATATCCTAGACTTCACAAACATGCAGTAAGCTGGTCTCGGCACCCGTGCTAACACTTCCACATCTTTGAAGGAATGGGTACATAACACTCAAAGAGTTTGAGAATTTTGACACGGTGAAATTTTCTTTCTTTGAGTGAATACATTAACGAAGAACTAGACTAACCGGGTGCCACAATAATTGTGCGACGCTCAGGGTCATACAGTTCTTATACGGTGGGTCACGCCACCACAATTCTCTTCCATTGAACTTCTTCTTTATCAAAAGGTTTAGTGTTTGTCCGAATGCATCTCTCTCTTAGCTATTTGCTCAAGTGTTGTGTGTTTATCTGCCTGAGTGAAATGCCTCGCACCCTATTTTTTTCTTTGTTCTATCTCTTCCAATCTATGTCGTTCTATTGCAAATGCTCAAATTTTACCTGGAATAAAACTTTATATGCTGTCCTTTACCACCATTAAGATTCGTTCCGAACTTTAACCTGTTTCAGCGAAAGCTGTCCAAAATTTGGGGTTTCCCGCCCAAGTCAGGACCCCGATCTTTTATGACGGTTGTCACATGCAATACATCATATGCCAGTCCATCCTGACCGTTGAATCGCAATCATCTCTGATCAGAGGCCGTTTGATCAATATCCTCAGTGTGCGGTTATTTCCATTTACCTATATAAACCGCACCGGTCTCTTCTTCCTGTTTACTCTCTTTCTCCTTGCCTCCTCACTGTCAAAACCCTCGCCGCAGTGCTCCACCTTGAGCTCAACGCCGACGACCTCTTTGCTGCTTAACTGCCGGAAAGAGGTCACCGGCGTCATTCCACGCTGCCGCGGGACATCTTCCTCCCTCGGTGTCGTAGCCGCTACATGTCACCAAGCTAGGGTATGTGTGGTTTGAAATCGGACCTCCATCCTTCTCGATTCGAGTTCATCCACGGTGAATTATCTCTGATTTTACCACATATCTTTGATCTAGGTTTGTACCCTTCTAGTGCGGATGTAGTTTGTAGTTGTTCCTCGCATCCGAATCCCTCAGATCTAGGATTTGTGTTATGATTCGCTAGAATGGAATGCATAACATGCTGTCTAGTATATTCTTCGAAGCTACTAGCTCGTTCTATACGTTTCTTTCCTTCGAAATATATCTCAAAGTCTGGATCTATTTCTTCCTCAAAGATGTTTTTGTTCGGAAAAACTTTAGCTGTGTGCATTTGTAACCCTGTCCCCATTTTCCCTTGTACCTACTCTTATTCACATGTGTATGCATTCTTTTGAGGATTCTGCTAGACCTCACAGTATGGCTGATGAAGAAGAGGTATTCATGGGCACAACAGATGAATCCAAAGCTCCAAATGCAAAGGGCCCAACGGTAGGCCCATCCACTAGCAAGAGAAAGAGATATGAACCTAATGCAAATGAGCAAGAAGCAGATGATTCAAAGAAAAGGAAAGGTGGCAGGCAACCCTACACCAATTCAGCTCAATATGTTTCTCATGACAATTACAACACTGTTCCAAGAGAGAATTCAACAGTGAAGAAAAGGCATGTGCAAAAGATTCGGCGTCACTGGGTACGGAAGTGGTTTAACTACAAAATGTTTCATCCTCGATATGCCAAGAACTTTGCCTTCCATTCTCCATTGGGTGACTGTCACGAAATTAACTCACCCGGGCAGGTGATCCATGGGAAAGGCCTCCACCACCTCCTAAAGCTCATGAGTCATCTCTTAAGACTCCTGACTCATATCCCGAAAAAAGGCCAAGCACCTCAAGAATGGTGAAAAGAGTGCCAAGAAGGTTGAAAAGGAGCAGGCAAGGGAAGAACAAAATCGTCGTCTCATCAAATCAGATGTCGAAAAGAAAAAGGCTGAAGGAAAATCAGAAGGCCGCTCAAAGCACAAGCATTACCTCAGATCTGTTGTTCTGAAGAAGAAGAAGAGCGTGCCAAGGAAAAGGCCTGCTAAACCAGCTGAGCCTAAAAGTGATTCTTCTGACCAAGATGATCCTCCGCTCAGAAGATAAAAAATTGACACAACACTTTCAGAACACGTCAATATCACTACATCCACTGTTCTGCCTGATCTTTGAGCAAGTGTTGTCCCAATTGCACCTCCGAAGAAGAATCCTTTGAAGAGAAAGACTCCTCCAACCACTGTCACAATGGTTGATAAAGTTAACACAACTCCTCATCCTCATGCAATTGATCTACACGATTTGGTAGTTGATGCCCCAGTTGGCATAGCTAAACCAGCAGAAAAAATCCCGAAGCAAAAGGTGAAGCAAATCAAAGCTTCTTCTGCCGAGCAGAATGCTCCAAGAGCTGAGGTTGTGAAAGAAAAGGCTGGTAAATTTGCTCCAAAATTGACTCAACCACTGGCATCTTTGCCTCTGACCGAGCAAAATGTAAAATAGGTTGTTCCTACAGCATAGGCTCAAGATGATTCTGATGCACCACATTATTTTAATCAAGTGTTCATCGAGCAGCTTGACAGATTTGTTGAAGACTTCTTTGATGGATAAGTGGCATCTTTGCCCATTCCCTCTGAGGTAATAAATTAAGCTTCTGATCTGGTCCACGACATGAGAATTGCTTCTGTTGAGATCGATAACCTCACTGCCCAACTCAAAGAGCTTGACAACTGTATGAAAAATACAAAATACAAGTTTGTCATCAAGCAACTTGAAGAATCTTATGTGGATGTCAATAAGGCTTTGACTATTCTTTGGCACAGAAGATTGGGATTTCATTCAGATCTAGATCAAATTATTCGCAAGATCTACCTCGATCGTCAAGCCCAAGTCACTGGCTACAATGATCTTGTCAAAGGGCACATTGATCTGTCGAAGCAAAAGAAGAAGAACAAGATAGCGAAGAAGAATGATGCTCCTCCTCCTCCAGATGCTGAGACACAGAAAAAAAATTCTTCTGAATGAGCAATTCCTTCACCATCTATTGAACGAGTTGCAGATGCATTTATTTCGCCAAGGCCATCAAGAACAGTGCCTGTGGCCTCCCAAGTTCATGAAGAGAATCCTTCTCAGCACCAAGTATCAGAAGAAGGTGAAATCCCTTAGTCTGAACGCTAGGCTTCTCTAGCCCGTGTTGAACCAAATGATTCGGTTCCTCCCTCTGCTCCTCAAACGATTCCTATAGCAAATCCTCAACAGTCTTCAGTGGCCGACAAAGATTCGGTGCCAGATAAAGGCTCGGTTCCTGACAAAGTGTTTGATCCCTCTCCTCTCAGAATTTCGCCCAATTTTGCACGAAGAAACTCAGATGTTGATCCTTTTGCAGCAAAATCAGTTTGTGCTCATCACTCCAACTCAGTAATTTATGGCGCTGAAGTGATCTCCGTTGAAAATGAGCTCAAGTACCCTTATCCTCGCGAGAAACTTCATTTATTCTCTATCAGTGTTGGCGTCAAACGACCACTCTTCAATCGGAACACTCGTCCTAAATTCTTTCGAGAGAGTCCATACAACAAGCCTCGTACTTCTGAATCTCCTCGGTTTTGGACTCAGGAACATGCCATTTATTATTATCGGGTCTTATATGGCAGCCGCAATATTTTCCCTCATGAGTTCTTGGATATTTCTGCGGTGAAAAACATCGGCTTCTTCAACCAAGTATTGCAAGACATCGAAGACTTTGGTCTCACGCATGCCTTTGCATATCAACATCCATGGAACAGAGAGATCATGCTGCAATTTTGTGCCACACTATATGTCTCTGGTGATGAATCTGATAGCACAAAACGGATCATGGGGTGGATGACTAAAGGGAAAAGAATAAAATGCTCTGCCATAGACTTTGTCTCCCACTTTCATTTCCCTCGGTTCAAACATGGCAAGATTGAGATTCGAGTTCACAACATTGATGCAATCTCTGATGAAGATTTCCGATGCACAATGGATGAAGATAAAATTCGTGACTACAATGGTCCTCCCCTGCCTGAGCACTTGACATTCGACAATCAGACCTTATATCATATTCTCACTTATACTCTCTATCCGCTGGCTGGGATGAATACCAACAACGCCATTTATGATGTTCTTCGGAACACCATCCATGCCATATCCCAAGGATATATCTTCGATGTCGAAGACCTGTTCCTGCGCATACTGACTATACGTCTCCGTCATATCTATAATTTTTGATTGTTTCATGCCAATACTCTACAACTTTCATATACTTTTGGCAACTTTTTATATTATTTTTGGGACTAACATATTGATCCAAAGGCTCAAAGCCGCCTGTTTGTTGCATGTTTTATGTTTCGCAGAAACCCCATATCAAACGGAGTCCAAACGGGGTAAAAACGGACGGAGAATATTTTTGGAATATTTATGATTTTTGGGAAGAAAAATCAACGCGAGATGGTTCCCGAGGGGGCCATGAGGCAGGGGGGCGCGCCCCTGACCCTCGTGGGCACCCCGTAAAGCGGTTGACGCTCTTCTTTTGCCGCAAGAAAGCTAATTTTCGGAGAAAAATCTGGGCAAAGGTTTCAATCCAATCGGAGTTACGGATCTCCGGATATATAAGAAACAGTGAAAGGGCAGAGTACCAGAACGCAGAAATAGAGAGAGGCAGAGAGACAGATCCAATCTCGGAGGGGCTCTCGCCCCTTCCACACCATCAGAGCCAAGGACCAGAGGGGAAACCCTTCTCCCATCTAGGGAGAGGGTCAAGGAAGAAGAAGAAGAAGAACAAGAAGAAGAAGAAGGGGGGCTCTCTCCCCCTTGCTTCCGGTGGCGCCGGAGCGCTGCCAGGGGCCATCATCACCACCGCGATCTACACCAACAACTACACCACCTTCATCACCAACTCTTCCCTCCTCTATGCAGTGGTGTAATCTCTCTTTTACCCGCTGTAATCTCTACTTAAACATGGTGCTCAACGCTATATATTATTTCCCAATGATGTATGGCTATCCTATGATGTTTGAGTGGATCCGTTTTATCTTATGGGTTAATTGATGATCGTGATTGGTTTGAGTTGCATGTTTTATTATTGGTGCTGTCCTAATGTGCCCTCCGTGTCGCGCAAGCATGAGGGATTCCCGCTGTAGGGTGTTACAATATGTTCATGATTCGCTTATAGTGGGTTGCTTGAGTGATAGAAGCATAAACCCGAGTAAGGGGGTTGTGGCGTATGGGATAAAGGGGACTTGATGCTTTAATGCTATTGTTGGGTTTTACCTTAATGATCTTTAGTAGTTGGGGATGCTTGCTAGAGTTCCAATCATAAGTGCATATGATCCAAGAAGAGAAAGTATGTTAGCTTATGCCTCTCCCTCAAATGAAATTGCAATAGTGATTACTGGTCTAGTTATCGATTGCCTAGGGACAAATAACTTTCTCGTGACAAAAAGCTCTCTACTAAAACTAATTTAGTTGTGTCTTCATCTAAACAGCCCCTAGTTTATATTTACGTGCTCTTTATTATCTTGCAAACCTATCCAACAACACCTACAAAGTCCTTCTAGTTTCATACTTGTTTTAGGTAAAGCGAACGTTAAGCGTGCGTAGAGTTGTATCGGTGGTCGATAGAACTTGAGGGAATATTTGTTCTACCTTTAGCTCCTCGTTGGGTTCGACACTCTTACTTATCGAAAGAGGCTACAAGTGATCCCCTATACTTGTGGGTTATCACTGATGGATTCAACTCAGTGCCCAAAAACAATCAACGTATTTGCGCCCTGGATTCAGAACGTGGTTGACTATGCAATGAAGACCGAATATCTAGCAAAAGTCGGTTAGAAAAGCTTCATTCCTCCAGTACGTGATACGTTGAAAATTATGGAAGATTTTTCTTCGGGGAAAGCACTAATGACAAGCCCTCCTGATCATCATAACACTTTCAATGGACCTCGGCTACCTCAGCATGAACGTCAACGAAACACACAACCTCCTTCACAACTTGAAGTGAGTTTGCGCACTCAACAGTTGCTGCTAATGCACATGGCTGAAGATCGCCAAGAGAAAGAGCACCTGGCTGCCGAACTAAATGCAATCAACAATTGAACAAAAGTTGTGCACATGATCATGGTCGAAAACAAGAAGCGTCTATGGAAATTGCTTCGAAAATTCTTCTCCAAGAAGCAATTGAGCAACTCCAACCTCAAAGAACTTTATGCATATATTGATCAAGGGTTTTCTGCTGAACATTTTCAAGATTGGATCACTCCGCCTCTGCCAACTCATGAACCAACAACTAATTTACTTTGGATACAGCTGCGCAAACTGCTTGACGAATCAGAAGCAACATCGCCCACGGAGAAACCCGCTGAAGGAAATATTCTGTCTCGCAAGAATCCACAGGCTGATCCCAATGTGCCTTCATCTTCTCAGCCCCAAGGCAGTATTGAAGGATCTGCTACTGCTGCTAATGATGAAGATGTTCCAGCCACTTCCGAATCAGAAACCTCTTCGGGCAGTTCTTTGGGAAATGCCTTAGAGTGAATCAAGTTTACATCTTTTTTCACTCATGTTACTCGTCACCTTTTTGACACTAGTTGACAAAAAAGGGGATAATTACACCGAGAGTTTCGATAGATTTACTCTATTGGTTTTCGTCTCTGTGTTTATTTGTCCTATCATTTGAGACTATTTGTGCCACTTTATGTGCTCTGATGTAAAACTTCTGATATGGGCACTAATATTAATAACCCTGCCTGCTGCACTATCTCTCGAAGCATTTGTTTTGTAGGTGGAATTGTTTAACAGAATTCATGAATGATTGCACTATATTCTCGTTGCATTACTTATCATCAATGCGAATCATTACCTCTGATGATTGAAAAATCCTCCACTTACTTTAATGAATTGCAAGGAATCTCATTGTATATCAATTGACCCTGCATACATCTAGGGGGAGTACATTTCATCATCGAGCCAAGTAACGCAAGTTCACTCTTGTTAGATTTACATTTTACTTATCTATCTTCACTTTGATGATTATCTGTTTTGTCGACAACCGTCCAAAAAGGGGGAGATTGTTGGTGCAATGATAGGCTCCTTGTCGGTGTCAAAACCGGCGGATCTTGGGTAGGGGGTCCCGAACTGTGTGTCTAGGCGGATGGTAACAGGAGACAAGGGACACGATGTTTTTATCCAGGTTCGGGCCCTCTCGATGGAGGTAAAACCCTACTCCTGCTTGATTGATATTGATGATATGGGTAGTACAAGAGTAGATCTACGACAAGATTAGAGAGGCTGAACCCTAGAAGCTAGCCTATGGTATGATTGTTGTACGTCCTACAGACTAAAACCCTCCGGTTTATATAGGCATCGAAGAGGGTTAGGGTTACACAGAGTCGGTTACAATGGTAGGAGATCTACATATCCGTTCGCCAAGCTTGCCTTCCACGCCAAGGAAAGTCCCATCCGGACACAGGACAAAGTCTTCAATCTTGTATCTTCATAGTCCAGGAGTCCGGCCGAAGATGATAGTTCGGCTATCCGGACACCCCCTAGTCCGGGACTCCCTCAGTAGCCCCTGAACCAGGCTTCAATGACGACGAGTCCGGTGCGCATATTGTCTTCGGCATTGCAAGGCGGGTTCTTCCTCCGAATACTCCATAGAAGATTTTGAACACAAGGATAGTGTCCAGCTCTGCAAAATAAGTTCCACATACCATCGTAGAGAGAATAATAATATTTACACAAATTCAATGTGCTGACGTATTCCGTGGCGTGACATCACACCACGGCCAAGCCTTTATTCCAATCGTTTTTACTGTTCCACCTCAGCGCATTTAGCGAGGCGGTTTCCTTGGCACGTCTTGTCAAAGCAGAGATCATGTCCCCTTATTCCGGGATTCTCATCAACACGGGCGTGGGTAACCCAACCGCGCCATTGATTGCGGTGCTTGGGAGATAAGCGAGTTTTACCAGGCTGGTGGGGACGCATAGTTTCATCCGTCCATATAAGGGGATAAGGATCCTCATTTTTACCTACACCTTCTTCCTCCTTTGCTTATCCATTTCCGTGCACTCGAGCTCCAGCGCCCAAGTCCGCACATCTCGCCTCAACCTCCCCCAGCCATGTCCGGAGCGGGAGGCAAGTGGATGGCCTCCTCCGTCACGAAGGGGCACATCAAGAGGCTGCGGAAGGCCGGATACTTGTCCAGCGACATCGCGCATCGGCTCCCCGACAAGGGGCAGCTCATCGCCACCCCCGGGCCCCATGAGAGGGTGGTGTTCCTCACCCATTTCCTCCGCGGACTAGGTTTTCCACTTCACCCATTTGTCCGGGGGCTCATGTTCTACTATGGCATGGATTTCCACGATCTGGACCCGAACTTCATCCTCAACATCTCAGCGTTTATCGTCGTGTGCGTGGCCTTCCTCCGCATCAAGCCCCACTTCGGCTTATGGCTGAAGACCTTCAATGTCAAGCCGAAGGTAGTGGGCGGCCAGCAGGTGGAGTGTGGAGGCGCCATAGTGGAAGATGCCCAACGTTATATGGATCGAGGGCTCCATTGTGGAAACCATCAAAGGGTGGCAATCGGGATGGTTCTACGTCACCAAGCCGCGCGACCCTGAATGGGCAGCGGCCCCCGAATTTCAATCTGGCATCCCCACAAGGCTCACCTCCTGGAAAGAGAAGGGCCTGACATGGGGTAATTCGGAGGAGCTGACCGGACTCCAAACCTGCGTCCAAAACCTTGTGAACAAGAAGATCAAGCTTGTCAACGCAGTCCAGGTCATGCTCATCCGCCGGATCCTCCCTTGCCAACAACGAGCCTCCAGCTTGTGGGAGTTTGATCCGGCACAACATCAAACCTTGAGCAGGCTCTTCGACACTACATACGAAGATGCCTCGAAGGTTCTGTTCAAGGGCGCCGAGGCTCCCGCATCCGCTACCAAAGATCGCGGATTCAGCTCGCAGCGTCAAGCCGGCAAGGTAAGCTATTTTAACCTTTACAAGACACTTATTTTCCATAGTTTGACTCTATGTGGGATCTAAACTCCCCTACCTTTGACAGGCCTGGGAGAAGAAGTCCGAGCAGGTTAACTTTCCGGCTCCCTTGCCCGGAGACCCAGCGGACGCCCAATTAACGGGGCTGCTGGCTCCGGCGCCTTATGTGGTGCCGGAGAAGAAGGCCAAGAAGAAGGCCACGGGAACCCGAAAGAGTTCCCGGCGTCAGGTGTTATCGGACTCATCGTCTGATGACTCCGAGGCGGACTCCTCCCGCGAAGACGAGGAGGAGAAAAAAGAGACCTCTCCCCCAGCGGGGGGAGGGAAGAAAAGGAAGGCCTCCCCAACTGGGGAGGCCGGAGGGTCCAAGAAGGGAAGGACCCTTCATCCGGACTACTCCACCAACGCCGACGACGGCGAAGAGGAGTGGCCACCGAGGGCTAAGCCCATGGCGACGTCGTAAGTGTCCGGATACCAGAATAACTCATGGCATTTCGTTTGTCGCAAAGAATCTCTTAACGCCGAATATAACCCTGCAGCCCGCCCAAGGACGGGCTCCACACTTCAACGAGCGAATCCCTGGCGCCATCGGACGTGGATAGCACTTCACTTCCGGCAGTCTCCTCTCCTCGCGCCGCGGATGACGCCAAGGTGGGGTCCCAAAAGGGGGCTAGCCAGGAGGAGGAGGTCCCGGAGGCGCCGCAAGGCAACCTCCCGGACTCTGGGCACAAGGGGGATCAATCCCCAAAGGGCTCTAAGTCCGGCCCTGGGCCGGACTCCGCATCGGAACCTTCAGTGGTTCCGGAGTCCGGCGGGCGGCCCCTTCATAACAAGGGTGAGACTGCGACACCGGTGACCTCCGTCCAACCAGAGGCACCGGATAATTTGCTGGAGGCGCTTAGCGGCGCCTCCATCGACGAGGAGCACCGCACTGTTATGAGTGTGGTGATCCAGAAAGTTCAGTCCGCCAAGAGCGGGCTGACTGAAGCCTGCGCCAGCCTTCTAACAGGCTTTGAGGTATGTATTTAAGATATGTAAAAATATTACCGCATAGATAGTAGCCCCAGATGCTCAGTTTGGTGTTTGTAAAGAAAACCCGAATTGAGGATCTTAAAAAAGATGTACGCATGAGTCTAATATAAGTATGTCAATATGGGAATGCAAGTTGCACTGCTGACCTCTGCCGCACTGACTGCGGAGGTTAATGCATTGAAGCAGAGCCTCGAGCGGTCCGAGAACGAGCTCGGCCTTGCCAAGAAGCAGCTTGAGGACAAGGAAGGTAAGTAATACCTTATGGGAGTATATAAAAAATGTGGTGGCAAAAAAGAATAGGAATAACGTGAAAATTGCAGGGGCCACGAACGAGGTGGCGACCCTGAAGGAAGCGGTGTCTAGGGCCGAAAGTGATGCGGCCGCGGAACGCACCGAGCGAGAGAAGCAGGAGGCGCGGGTGGCGGAGGTGCGACAAGAGCTCCAGGCTCTCGTGGAAAAACACGAGAGTTTGGAGCATGACTCAAAGACTCGAGAGTCCGAGCTCGCCTTGGCTCTGTGTAACCCTAGCCCTCTCCGGTGTCTATATAAACCGGAGGGTGTTAGTCCATAGGATGAACAACAATCATACCATAGGCTAGCTTCTAGGGTTTAGCCTCCTTGATCTCGTGGTAGGTCCACTCTTGTACTACCCATATCATCAATATCAATCAAGCAGGAGTAGGGTTTTACCTCCATCGAGAGGGCCCAACCAGGTAAAACATCGTGTCCCTTGTCTCCTGTTACCATCCGCCTAGACGCACAGTTCGGGACCCCCTACCCGAGATCCGCCGGTTTTGACACCGACATTGGTGCTTTCATTGAGAGTTCCTCTGTGTCGTCGCATATAGGCCCGATGGCTCCTTCGATCATCACCAACGACGCAGTCCAGGGTGAGACCTTTCTCCCCGGATAGATCTTCGTGATCCGAGGCTTTGCATCGGGGCCAATTAAGGCCATCTGGAGCAGATCGAAAGCTATGCCCCTGGCCGTCAGGTCAGATTTGGAAGTCTAAACTTCACGGCTGACATCCGCGGAGACTTGATCTTCGATGGATTCGAGCCACAGCCGAGCGCGCCGCACTATCACGATGGGCACGATTTAGCTCTGCTGCCGGATAGTGTCCTGGAGGCCGCACACGAGTCCGCTCCGATCCCTAATTCGGAACCGACTGCGCAGATCAAGGATGGGTGGCTAGACACCGCCTCGAGGGTTGCAACCTCTACGGTGATGGAGCCGAATACTGACCTTGTCCCTCGTGAAGCTCGTGACTCCGAGGTGCCAGACTCCTCGCCGGACTCCGAACCTCCCGCGACCCCTCCAATCGAATCCGATTGGGCGCCGATCATGGAGTTCACCGCTGCGGACATCTTTCAACACTCGCCTTTCAGCGACATCCTGAATTCGCTAAAATATCTCTCGTTATCAAGAGAGCCCTGGCCGGACTGCGGTCAGGACGGTTGGGATGCGGACGATGAAGAAATTCAAACCCCACCCACAACCCACTTAGTAGCCACTGTCGACGATCTAACCGACATGCTAGACTTCGACTCCGAAGACATCGACGGTATGGACGACGATGCCGGAGACGACCAAGAACCAGCGCCTACTGGGCACTGGAAAGCCACCTCGTCATATGACATATACATGGTGGATATCCCAAAGGATGGGAATGGCGAAGGAACGGCGGAGGAAGACCCCTCCAAGAAAGAGCCCAAGCGCCGGCGTCAGCGGTGCCGCTCCAAATCCCGCCACAGCAAGAATGGAGATTCCGGCACCGGAGATAATAACACCCCGGAGAGTGCCGAAGACAACCCCCTCCAGCAAGATTCAGCACAAGAGGACGGAGAAGCCAGCCCTCATGAGAAAGCGGCAGACGAAGAGGTAGAGGATGATAATTACATGCCTCCCTCCGGAGATGAGGCAAGCCTCGAGGACGCAATTAATTGCCGTGCTCGAGGATCTCGTCGAACAAGAGCGCTTTTAAACGAGGGCTTATGGCCACGGCAAACAGCCTCAAGAAAAAGCAGCAACAGCTTAGAGCTGATCAAGATCTGCTAGCCGACGGATGGATGAAGTCCTCGCGTCAAGAGCATGAACTCGAACGCCTCCAAAAGCTACCCCAAACGCAAGCTGCTCCCCGATTAGAGGAGGAGGCATATAAACCTGCATCACCAGCGCAATCGGGTGACCGACCACCTCGTGGCATGACGAGAGGCCTCTAGGCCCTCCACTAGAACCGTACCCCGGCACCGCTCGAAAAGTACGAAGCCACGGGGGAATGCGCCAGACTTGCGAGACATATTGGAGGATAAGGCAAGGCAATCAAGATCGATCTACGGATGGCGTGGGCGCCCCACGATGCTCGACGACAACCGTCGCGCTGGATACAGCAACTCCGTCCGGTCCGAACACAGTAGACGAAGCTCGCTTGAACTACGTCGTGATATAGCCCAATATTGAGGCGCCGCACACCCACTATGCTTCACAGATGAAGTAATGGATCATCAAATCCTCGAAGGGTTTAAACCCGTGATATTGAATCCTACGATGGCACAACAGACCCCGCGGTTTGGATCGAAGACTATCTCCTTCATATCCACATGGCCCGCGGCGATGATCTTCACGCCATCAAATACCTCCCACTCAAGCTTAAAGGACCAGATCGGCATTGGCTTAACAGCTTCCCAGCAGAATCAATTGGGTGTTGGGAGGACCTGGAAGCCGCATTCCTTGACAACTTCCAGAACGATAAAGCGACCACCACGACGCCGATGACCTAAGCCACATAATTCAGCAGCCGACAAATCGGCCGGATAATTACGACACGGTTCTTAACAAAGAAAAATCAAATCGTCGACTGTCCGGATGCAGAGGCCCTCGCAGCCTTCAAATATAACATCCGCGACGAGTGGCTTGCCCGGCACCTAGGACAGGAAAAGCCGAAATCCATGGCAGCCCTCACATCACTCATGACCCGCTTTTGCGTGGGAGAGGACAGCTGGCTAGCCCGCAATAACAACCTCAGTAAAAATTCTGACAGTCCGGATACCAAGGACCACAATGGCAGGTCGCGTCGCAACAAGAACAAATGTTGCGTTAATGGCGATAACACTGAGGATACGGCAGTCAACGCCGGATTTAGAGGCTCCAAACCCGGTCAGCGGAAAAAGCCATTCAAAGAACTACTCCGGGTCCGTCCAATTTGGACCGAATACTCGACCGCTCGTGCCAGATACACGGCACCCCTGAAAAGCCAGCTAACCACACCAACAGGGACTGTTGGGTATTCAAGCAGGCAGGCAAGCTAATTGCCGAAAACAATGACAAGGGGCTGCATAGCGATGACGAGGAAGAGACCCGACCGCTGAACAATAGAGGACAGAAGGGTTTCCCCCCACAAGTGCGGACGGTAAACATGATATACGCAACCCACATACCCAAGAGGGAGCGGAAGAGTGCACTCAGGGACGTATATGCGATGGAGCCAGTCGCCCCGAAGTTCAACCCATGGTCCTCCTGCCCGATCACCTTTGATCGAAGGGACCACCCCGCCACGGTGGATTCACCGCATTGGTCTTAGACCCAATCGTCGATGGGTTTCACCTCACTAGAGTCCTGATGGACGGCGGCAGTAGCCTGAACCTGCTTTACCAGGATAAAGTGCGCAAGATGGGCATAGACCCCTCAAGGATTAAACCAACAAAGACGACCTTCAAAGGCATCATACCAGTGTAGAGGCCAATTGTACAGCTCACCACACCGAAGTGGTCTTTGGATCCCGGATAACTTCCGGCGAGGAGTTAATCTTCGACATAGTTCCGCTCATGGCGCTATCATGCTCGCTTTCGGACGAACCGCGTTCGCAAAGTTCAACGCTTTGGAGATACCATGGGCATAGGGGGAGGGGCACGACCACGACAGGCCCAGAATGCGGCTTAACCACACCAGGGGCTCCCAAGTGTGTCATTATTTTTTCCTTTTTCTTTTTTCTTACCCACAAGACTCCGTTCACCAGAGGCCCTGTCCGGCAGTAGACCTGTCAGACTCACGATGCAACAGCCAGGGAAGGAGAAAGGCTACGACGAGTATCCAGGTGGTCTCCATTTCGAGCATTAAATCTGTTTTATACACCATTCCGTAGCCTACCCCTGGAGGGGGACATGTTTAATAGTCCCATCCCTTGCTTACCGCACTATTTGTATCGTTCTGCATTCATGGCAGTATTTCTTGAATAAACAATGCATTGCTTCTTGCTTATAATTGCATTTCTTTCTTATACATATGTTCATTTATGACATGTTGCATCCGTACACTTTGGTACGGCTAAATACACCAGGGACTTAAGTTCCCCACATTATGGTGTGATAAGTCTGAACACTTTCACAAGTGCGGCACCCCGAACTTATAGCATTATATGCATCGGCTCCGAATCATGTCTTGGGTCAATAGTTGGGTTTGCCCGGCTCCCATGTTTTGGTACCTTACATTCTGTTGTATCGGCTAAGGTAGCACTGGGAGAACCACTGCGATTGCGCCCCGGTTGAGCTGGGCGAGCGCCTCAGTGGAGAAAGCTAAAACTGACCGTCATGATAAGGCGAGAGCCGGTCGCTGTTCGAGAGGTTTTTTCGAGTCCCTAAAGACTTATGCCGCTTAGAGCGAGGAACCGGCTTTGTCCGGCCCAGGCGTGGATAGCGCCCCGAACTCGGTCTTCCGAACACTAGGGGCTTCGCCGAAATTTAAAATTATAGAATTCTATGGCTAAGTGAGAGTGTTCAAGCATTATAAGTCCGGTTGCCTCGTTCGTCGTGTTGAGCGCCTCCCTAGATGGACCCAAAATGGGGAACAAGAGCGCTCAAGTTTATCCCGAACACCCCAAAGACTGTGGCATGGGGGCTGAAGCCGACAACTTGCCATCTCTCGATTTGATAAACGGCCGCATGAAGGTAATATTTTAAATTAACAAGCGTTGCTTAGCGCATATGAACAAAGTTTTCAGCGCACATGATAACAAAATGCGAGTCTACTCAAATATTACATCTTTGGAGCACTCACCCGCAATCATGCGGGCACCCTTCAGGACACTCTTATAATACATCTCGGGCATGCGATACTCCTTGCCTGTCGGTGGCGCGTCCGTCACAAGCTTCTCGGCGTCCATCCTGCCCCAGTGCACCTTTGCACGGGCAAGGGCCCGACGGGCACCTTCAATGCAGGCGGAGCAGAGGGGCACCTTCGGCAACCTTGTGGAGCTCGACCAGCTGCTTCAGCTGGTCGCTAAGGGGCACCGGATGTCCGGCCTTAGCATATTGAGACCAGAAGACCTTCTCTGTCGAGCTTCCCTCCTCGGCCCGGTACAATGCGGCAGCATTGGACACGCTGCAAGGCAGATCTGCAAACACTACTGGAGAGCCCCGAATTCGGGTAAGTAACAGGTAATTAACATTCACATGCTTGCTTTGCATGAAAAATGCCTTACCCGCCGCTATTTTCTTCACCGCCTCAATCTCCTGGAGGGCCTTATGGGCTTCGGCTTTGGCGGCTTTGGCACTTTCAAGAGCCGAGGCAAGCTCGGACTCTCGAGTCTTCGAGTCGCGCTCCAAGCTCTCATGCTTTTCCGCGAGAACCTGGAGCTCTTGCTGCACCTCCGCCACTCGTGCCTCCTGCTTCTCTCGCCAGCTGCTCATGTCAGATTACGCCGGCGGACATGACACGGCCTCCTTCAGGGTCGCCACCTCATTCGTGGCCCCTGCAGTGCCCACGTTATCCTTGTTATTTCTCTTGCAACCAAAATCCTTTTCTGTAAGGTACAAATTTAATTTGGTGTTTCTCACCTTCTTTGTCCTCGAGCTGCTTCTTGGCAAGGCCGATCTTGTTCTCGGACCGCTCGAGGTTCTGCTTCAAAGCATCGACCTCCGCCGTCAGTGCGGCAGAGGTCAGCAGCGCAGCCTGCAATCCCATATTGACATAATTTTTAGAACTCCTGCGTATATCTTTTTAGATCCTTAGTCCGGCTTTTCTTTCCGAACACCGAACCAAGTATCAAGGGCTACTGTCTATGCGGTGTTATATTACATATCTTAAATTTCTTACCTCAAAGCTCGTTAGAAGGTCTGCGAGGCTTCGGTCAGCCCGCTCTTGGCGAGCCGAACCTTTCAATCACCGCACTCATGATAGTGCGGTGTTCTTTCGATGGAAGCGCCGTTGAGCGCCCAACAAGTTGTCCGGCGCCCGGTTGGGCGGAGGCCGCCGGTGTCACGGTCTTGCCCTTCTTACGAAGAGGCCGCCTGCCGGACTCCGGAACCACTGCTGGTTTCGGTGCGGAGTCCGGTGCAAAGTCCGGGAGGTTGCCTTGTGGCACCTCCGGAGCCTCCCCCTCCTGGTGGGCCCCCTCCTGGGATCCCTCCTCGGCGTCATCAGCGTCCCGAGGGGTGGAGGTAGTCAGAATGGAATCCACATCCGACGGAGCCAAGGACCCGCTCGAGGAAGCGGGAAGATCGTCCTCGGCCGGACTACAAGTTGTATGCGGCATTAGAAGGACACCACGTGGCAAAAAAGATAAATCATCCAGGAATTCGGACACTTACGATCTTGCCAGGGGCTTGACCCTTGAGGGCCACCCCTCGTCGCCGTCGTCGGCGTTGGTGGAGCATTCCGGAGGAAGGGTCCTTCCCTTCTTGGACCCTTCGGCCTCCCACGTTGGGGAAGCCTTCCTCTTCTTCTCTCCCCCCTCTTGGGGAGAGTCCTCTTTCTCCTCCTCGTCTTCGGGGGAGGAGTCCGCCTCGGAGCCATCGGACGATGAGTCCGATACCACCTAGCGCCGGGAACTCCTTCGGGTTCTCGTGGCCTTCTTCTCCGGCACCACGTAAAGGGCCGGAACCAGCAGCCCCGTCAAACGGGTGTCCGCTGGATCTTCTGGAAGGGGAGCCGGACAGTTGACCTATCCGGATGTCTTCTACCAGTACTGTTAAAGGCATTGGGAGTTTTAGATCCCACATAGAGTCAAACTATGAAAAAATGAGTGTCCCATAAATGATAACAAAGCTTACCTCGCCGGCCAGGCGCTTCGTGCTGAATCCGCGTTCTTCAGTTGCGGATGCGGGGGCTTCTCCGCCATTGAACAACACCTCCGCAGCTTCAGATGTCGTGGTCAAGAGCCCGCCAGGGTCCGTGCTGTGCCGGATCAAACTCCCACAAATTGAAGGCCCGTTCTTTGGCGGGGAGAATCCGCGGATGAGCATGACTGGATCACGCTGACAAGCTTAAGCTTCTTGTTCACCAGTGGTCTGGAGACAGGATCGAGTCCGGTCAGCTCCTCGAACTACCCCATAGCAAGCCCTTCTCTTTCCAGGAGGTGAGCTGCATGGGGATACCAGATCTGAACTCGGGGGGCCGTTGCCCATTTAGGGTCACGCGGCTCAGTGATGTAGAACCACCCCGATTGCCACCCTTTGACGGACTCCACAAAGGCACCCTCGAGCCAGATGACGTTGGGCATTTTGCCCACCATGGCGCCTCCACACTCCGCTTGGACGCCCTTCACCACCTTCGGCTTGAAATCGAAGGTTTTTAGCCACAAGCCGAAGTGGCGCTGGATGCAGAGGAAGGCCTCGCACACGACGATAAACGCCGAGATGTTGAGGATGAAGTTTGGCGCTAGATCATGGAAGTCCAGGCCGTAGTAGTACATGAGCCCCCGGACGAAGGGATGAAGTGGGAAGCCCAGTCCGCGGAGGAAGTGGGGAAGGAATACGACCCTCTCATGAGGCCTGGGGGTGGGGATGAGCTGCCCCTCGTCGGGCAGCCGGTGCACGATGTCGCTGGACAGGTATCCGATGATGTGCAGTTTCTCGATGTGCCCCTCCGTGACGGAGGAGGCCATCCACTTGCCTCCCTCTCCGGACATGGCCGGAGAAGGTTGAGGCGAGATGTGCGGACTTGGGCGCTGGAGCTCGAGTACGCGGAGATGGATAAGCAAAGGAGGAAGAAGGCGTAGGTAAAAAAGGCGGATCCTTATCCCCTTATATATGGGCGGGCAAAGACTATGCGTCCCCACCGGCCTGGTAAAACTTGGTTATCTCCCAAGCGCCACAATCAATGGCGCGGTTGGGTTACCCACGTCCGTATTGATGGGAATCCCGGAATAAGGGGAACACGATCTCTGCTTCGACAAGACGTGCCAAGGAATCCGCTTCGCTAAACGCGCTGAGGTGGTATAATAAAAACAATTCAAGTAAAGGCTTGGTAGTGGTGTGACGTCACGCCACAAAATACGTCAGCAGATTGAACTTGTGTACATGTTATTCTCTCTACGGTGGTATGTGGAATTTATTTTGCAGAGCCGGACACTATCCTGGTGTTCACAATCTTCTATGAATTATTCGGAGGAGGAACCCGCCTTGCAATGACGAAGACAATATGTGCACCAGACTCATCGTCATTGAAGCCTGGTTCAGGGGCTACTGAGGGAGTCCTGGACTAGGGGGTGTCCGAATAGCCGGACTATCATTATCGACCGGACTGCAAGACTATGAAGATACAAGATTGAAGACTTTGTCCCGTGTCCGGATGGGACTTTCCTTGGCGTGGAAGGCAAGCTTGGCAATACGGATATGTAGATCTCCTACCATTGTAACCGACTCTGTGTAACCCTAGCCCTCTCCGGTGTCTATATAAACCGGAGGGTTTTAGTCCGTAGGACGAACAACGATTACATCAATCATACCATAGGCTAGCTTCTAGGGTTTAGCCTCCTTGATCTCGTGGTAGATCCACTCTTGTACTACCCATATCATCAATATCAATCAAGCAGGAGTAGGGTTTTACCTCCATCGAGAGGGCACGAACCTGGGTAAAAACATCATGTCCCTTGTCTCCTGTTACCATCCGCCTAGACGCACAGTTCGGGACCCCCTACCCGAGATCCGCCGGTTTTGACACCGACACCCCCCTCTAGACATACTTTCGATCCTACAAGTGGTATCAGAGCCTTGGTCTCCATTTGCTTTGATTTCCATAGCTTTTGGTAGTCATAGCCTTGGTTTCACAACCTAGGAGAGTATGGCGTCTAGCAAGGGAAACTATCACCATAGAGGTCCTTACTTTGATGGTACTAATTTTGCTAGTTGGAAGCATAAGATGAAAATGCATATTCTTGGACATAACCCCGCCGTTTGGGATATTGTGTGTATTGGCTTGCCAGGTGAATTCTTTGATGGGAGAGAACCGAACCATGAAGCTAGCGCGGAAGAGTTGAAGATGCTGCAATACAACGCTCAAGCTTGTGATATCCTCTTCAACGGATTGTGCCCCGAAGAATTCAACAAAATCAGCCGTCTTGAGAACGCAAAGGAAATTTGGGATACTTTGATTGATATGCACGAAGGTACCGACTCCGTCAAGGAATCCAAGTTGGATGTGCTTCAAAGTCAGCTTGACAAATTCAAAATGAAGGATGGTGAAGGTGTCGCTAAAATGTACTCTAGGCTTGCTCTTATCACAAATGAGATTGCCGGCTTAGGAAGTGAAGAGATGACCGGCAAATTCATCATCAAGAGGATCCTAAGAGCTTTGGACGGAAAATATGATACCGTGTGCACATTGATCCAAATGATGCCCAATTACAAAGATCTCAAGCCAACGGAAGTCATTGGAAGAATTGTTGCTCATGAGATGTCACTCAAGGATAAGGAGGAACTTCACAACAAGTCAAGTGGTGCTTACAAAGCCTCATGTGAAGCCCCCACATCATCAAGTGAGAAACAAACCTTCAATGAAGAATTGAGCCTAATGGTGAAGAACTTCAACAAGTTTTACAAGAGTAGAAGCAAAGAGAGAAGCTCCAAGTCAAGGTCCTACAATGACAAAAGATCTTCTAGTCGAGAGCGTAATTGCTACAATTGTGGAAGACTCGGGCACTAGTCCAATGAGTGTACGACACCCTACAAAAGAAGAGAAGAATCACCTAAGAGGAGAAGTAGAAGAGAAGAATCACCAAGAAGAGAGAGAAGGAGTAGAGATGATCATTATGAAAGAAGAACATCCCGGAGAAGCAAGGATTCGGAAAGGAAGGACAAGTCATCAAGGAGCTACACAAAATGAAGACATCAAGCTCATGTTGGTGAATGGGTATCCGGCTCCGACTCCGACAATCACTCTGAGAGAAGCTATCACTCCGACTCCAAATATACTCAAGATGAAGGTGTTGCCGGTCTAGCACTTGTGTCAACCAACTCCTACGACATATTTGATTCACCAAATGAAGGACTTGGAAGATGCTTCATGGCTAAAGTCCCAAAGGTATCACACCCCGAGTATGTTGATTTCAATAGTGATGAATATGACTTGCTAGGTGATGATGATTTACTTGTTGACAACTCTAGTGATGAATACTATGATGAAACGTCAATTAATCATGATAATCAAGATAAAACGAATGACAATGATAAGGAGAAGATTGAGCTTCTAACTAAAGAACTAAACACTCTTAAGTTAGCTCATGAAACTATCTTAGAAGACCATCGAGAACTTTTAAGGACTCATGAGAAGTTACGCTTTGAAAAGCTCAACCTTGAGCAAGAGCATGAGTTCTTAAAGTCAATCAATGATGATCTTCGTAAGAAAAGTTCTTCTTACATTGCCAAGAGTTTACTCTTATCTACTTACATGCCTCAAGTCAAGTCTAGTAACAAGAACAAGAAAGATTCTTCCTCTAGTGGTAACAATAATCATGCTAAATCCAATGTTGTTGCTTCTAGTAGTTCTCTTGATTCCACTAATGATTCTCTTAGCCAAGTTAGACTTGAGCAAGAAAATAGCTTATTGAAGGGAATTATAGAGAAAGGTGTTTACAAGAGCCTTGCCGGGAGTAAGCAATTCGAGGTAATTGTACGCAAGCAAGGAAGGCACCGGAAGAACCAAGGTGTTGGTTTTGAACGAAAGTTCAATGCCAATGGAGTTGAGTGGGAAGAAGATCAATACCCCAAGACGAAGTTTGTTCCTCAACAAGAGAAGTTTGATCCTACTTCCTTCAAATGGACACAAGCTCAAGATGATCTTCCACCACAAGACCACAAGCAAAAAGGCAAAGATAAGCTTCAAGAGGAGATTGATGCATTTGAAGAAGCTCCTAAGGCCTTGGTCAAGTGGGTTCCCAAGACTACATCAAGTTCTACTTCATCAAGTACAACTACAACTCCAAGGATTCCCATCAAGATGATGTGGATCCCGAAGAAGAAGAACTAGAGAGTTCTTGAGGGTGACTCCGCCAACATATTTCACTCATATCATTTTGGCAAGAACAAGTGCAATCAACTTCCACATCTTGCACTAGTTCAAGGAGTCACAAACCCTCTTGTTGGTAAGACAAGGGACAAGGTAACCTAATGCTTTCATAGACATCATCTTGTGTGTGTGGACTAACCCGTGTAGGTATTGAAAGTGTAACTCACTCCAAAGGATTGCTCCAAATGATCTACATCAACATTGAGCATCCACATCTTCAACACCTACATGAAGTCATCATCGACAAAACCCAAGGTTAGTTCATCTCTCTAAAGGGGGGATCTCACATCTAGGGGGAGCTTTACTCTAAGAATTGAGTCAAAGCAACTCTAATGGTGTGAACACAACAATGCATTATGTAAAAGTGGTAACCCCACTTGTGCTTAAACGATGAGTATGACCTATGATCAAATGTTCTCATTTGAATCCTAAGTCAATATACTCATATATAGATGACCTAGTCATCGCCAATTGCTTGATAGATGCTAGAATTCGTTGTGCATGCTTTGCCACATATTTCATTTGCCATTTTATTGTGTGAGCATGTTGGTTGCATATTTTACTCATTCGAGGACATCCACTTGTTGTTTTGATTGTTTGGTTCCTTTTTCTTTTGCCAAGTGGATGGACAAGAATGCCTAAGAACCTTCTCTAGCTATCTATGCTTTTCTTGTCTCAAACTCTATTCATGCTACATCACAAAATTTGATCAAGTTAGATTCAAACCACTCTGTGTGAGGAGCACTCGGAGTCCCCAATTCGTCATAGACTTAAACTTCCAAAACTTCTTTGTGCGTTTTGGTCTGACCAATTCTTCCATTTCGGTCATACCAAGATCACTAAGTCGATCTAGGTTTTCAATCTTGGTGCAACCGATTTGAACTTTTCGGTTACACCGAGTTGCTGTCACTGCTTGCAGTTATGCATCTCGGTGCCACCGAGTTGTTCCACTCGGTCACACCGACAGGGTCAGGCTATATATATCCACGGGTTGAATTTTGGAAATTTCTCCGAACTCTTTTGCCCGCGCTCAGCCTGCTCCGCCTCCCTGGGTCTCCAGATCGTCCTCCTCGTCGCCAGCTGCCTCCTGCCGCTGGTCTCCGCCGCCGTCAACGGAATTCATCTCCGCCGTTGCCGCCGTAGCAAGTCCATCACCGAACTAGTGTATGGACTTGATCTTTGTGCTATTCCTAACTCCAAATTCCTAGTGCATTGTTTTGCCATTAATCTTGCCACGATTGAGATCATCTTATCCACCGAAAACACTCCATAGATTAGATGTGAACTGAAAATTTAGGGTTAGGTTTCCGCCGAAACCATCTCGGACCCACCGAGTTGTAGAACTCGGTTCCACCGATTCGGCTAATGCCATTGCACATGTGATTCTCGATTTGACCGAGAATTACAAATCGGTGTGACCGAGTTCAGGACTTTGTGAAACCCTAGCAGTCTCGGTGCCACCGAACTGTGACTCGGTCTGACCGAGTTCACTAGTTTAGGTTCCAAAAGCTGCTTCGGTATCACCAGTTCACAAATCGGTCGATCCGAAATGCTCTCTGTGGAAAAATAAAACTAAGTTTTTGACTCATTCTTTTGCAAAAACCTATGTATTTTGTGATGCTCATCTACTCTACCTCATCTATATCTATTCACAGGGTCTGCTATCAGTGTTTGCAACATGTCTGATCAAAGTGACAGTCAGAACAAGTTTGAGGAGCAGGTTCAGATGAGTGAGGGCACTAGTCCCTCTAGCAGCTATGATGAGGGTAGCAGGAGCACACCCAGCAACTTACCCAAGGCAGCCACCAGGGCCAGAAAGAAGAGAACCTCAGATTATGAGGATGAAGACTATGTGGTTGTTGAGGATGAGGCCACTTCCAAGAAGAAGGTGCTCAAGAAGAAGTATGGCACAACTACTGCCACTAAGCCAGGAATGAAGAAGAAGGCACCTGCAAGAAGGATTCCCACTTCCAAACCTAGGAAGGTTGCCACTGGTGAAACCATGAAATTCACCATTGAGTCTGAAGATGAAGTCACGGCGGGACAAGAAGAAGAAGAGAGTCAGAACCACTACTGCCAAAGTACTTGGCAATCCCTCTATGAGGAGAGACTCAGAAGACGAAGAGGAAGAGGTTGCTGCACCAGCACCCAAAGCTCAAAAGCTTATGGGTGATGCCATCAAGTCAGGGGCTGCTTCATCAAAGCCCAAAGAAGCTCCCAAGGTAGCTGCTCCAAAGCCCAAATCTGCACCCAAGAGGAATACAAGGAACATTCCTGCTGGAGAGAAGAACAAGGCCCGCTGCTGTTGAAGAAGAAGATGACGAGGAACATGTCTTGAGAAAGTTGAAGCCCAAAATTCCAGATCACAATGATGTTCATCCTGTAGCTGAGGATATGAAGCTGAGAAAGGATGCAGGTCTCAGGCAATGGAGATTGACTGATCCCTATGCAGTCAGGAGGAGAGTTGTTGTGGACTACAGGTTCCACACAAAGGAACAACAGTACTTCTATGAGACAGTGCTGCTTGACAAGAAGCCTATAGTCTGTGCTATGAGATGGGTAGACTGGGAGTACATCAGGAAAAATGAAGAGCATTATCCAGGGGTGTATGACAGTTTCAATGCTTGTGGAGTGGATGACTTTGTTGGACAGAAGCTCACAAAGTGGACCAATGAGCTTATTATGCAGTTCTACTCCACAACTCACTTCTACCCAGATGGAAAGATAGTCTGGATGTCTGAGGGTACTAGGTACCAATCATCAGTTGAAGAATGGGCAAAGTTGATCAAAGCACCTAAAGAAAATTAGGATGACTTGGATGTCTATGCGAAGCAGAAGAAGGATCACAACTCCATGGCACACATGTACAGAGAGATCCCAGATGCTGCAGTTGAGACACACAAGTTTGAATCAGTACATTACCTTCTGTCAGGATTGCCAACAATCAACTGGATCCTCAGGCACACTCTTTTGCCTAAGTCTGGAGATCACAAGATGATCAGAGGCCATGCCATCCACCTACTTCACATATTTGATGTGCCTCAAAAGTTCAAGGTCATGAGCCTCATAGTGGAAACTATCAAAAGGACTGCTGCAGATCAGAAGAGAAGTTGTGGGTATGCCCCACAGATCCAGGAGCTAATCAACTCCAAGATGGGCACATGCACATACCTCTTGGACAAGGAACACATGCCCATCTATCCAGATTTTGAGGACAACACAGTGGTAATGGATGAACATGAACCATCTTCTATGCAAGCACAAGCAAAGAAGGAGAAGTCAAGGACTGAAAAGGCTGCAAAGATGCCAACCATTGATGAGGCATCTCAGTACTTCTTGAAGCGCAAGCAGGATCAGCTTGGCTACTTGATTGCCTCCACTCTGAGGATTGAGAAGGGACTGGCCACCCTGACTCAAAACCAGGAGAGTCTGGAGAGGATCATGGAGCAGAAGTTCTATGACTTGGATGTGAAGGTCACTGAGATACAGTCAATTGTTGAGCAACTTTAGGATAACATGCAGGAGAGGAAGGGCAAGACTACTACTGATGCTTTGGCCAGAGTACCCAGGAGCCAGAGATCAGCTGCAGTGTCTGTTCCAGACACCAGAGCCACATCATCTGCACCAGCTACAGCTTCTGTGCAACCAGCTCCAGCACCTACTCCACCAGCTCCATCCACATCAACTAAAATCTTCGTCCAAGGAGCCATCTCTACACCACCACCAGAAGACCAAGCCTGAGAGTCGATTTAGTGCTATGCATTTTCTATGAACTTTTTGGTAACTTGTTGCCAAAGGGGGAGAAAAATGTATAGATCATAGGCTTCGAAAGAGAGTGTTGCTTTTGTTCTCTCTTGTTTTGGTTGAACTTTATTTGCTTGTTTGAGATACTTTATGCTTTTGTGAGATACTTGGATGATCATGTGTTTGATCATATGCTACCTTAATGCCTGTTGGATGACATTATCCTTTTATCTCTATATGATCATTCACTTTGCTTGGTGATGAGTGCATGTATTTAATTATCATCATTTTGAGCGCACCAAGATGTATGTGACATGGAAGAGTAACTCATGATCCTAACTCATTGTGCATTTGCAGTCCAAAGCAAATCCTAAACTATGCACACATTTAGGGGGAGCTCTTACATTTCACATACTTCTCAATGCGACAATGTTTTTCACTCTTATTATCATTTGTCGAAGCTTTGATCTATATGTTGTCATCAATTACCAAAAAGGGGGAGATTGAAAGTGCAACTATCCCTAGGTGGTTTTGGTAATTCCTAACAACATATAGCTCATTGAGCTAATGCTATTTCAAGATGAATATTTCAGGAAAGCTCAATGATTGGCATGGCATGGATGAGAAAAGTGGACCCCTCAAAATTCTAAGGACAAAAGGATTGGCTCAAGCTCGAAGCTCAAGACTCTACATTTTATATTTTAGTGATCCAAGATCACATTGAGTCTATAGGAAAAGCCAATACTATCAAGGAGGGATGATGTGTTGCTTAATGGATTACTTGCTCAAAATGCTTACTGATATGCTCCAAAGCCCTCAACTACTTTCTCACATCCACATATGACCGAAACCAAAAGTCAAACTTGGCCCCACCGATTCTTTCTATCCAGCGCCACCGAGTTCAGATGTCATAGCCACTGCCACAAACCCTAGGAAAATCGGTCTCACCGATAGGGATCTCGGTCTTACCGAGATGGGATTGTAATCTCTCTGTTTCCCTTCGTAACGTTTCGGTACCACCAGCTGAGCGATCGGTCCCACCAAGATTGCAATGTAAACTCTCTGTTTCCTTTTTGTAACATTTCGGTCTCACCAAAATGAGCGAACTGGTCCCACCGAGTTTACCTGACCAACTCTCTTGTTAGCTTATTACCAAAATCGGTCCCACCGAGTTTGTGTAATCGGTCTCACCGAGATTACGTTATGCCCTAACCATATCGGTCCTACCGAGTTGCATGTCGGTCCCACCGAAAATCCTAACGGTCACTAGATTTGCTAAATCGGTCCGACCGAGTTTCTCAATTCGGTCCCACCGAGATTGGCAAGTTGTGTGTAACGGTTAGATTTTGTGTGGAGGCTATATATACCCCTCCACCTCCTCTTCATTCATGGAGAGAGCCATCAGAACGAACCTACACTTCCAACTTGCATTTTCTGAGAGAGAACCACCTACACTTGTGTTGAGGCAAGATATTCCATTCCTACCATATGAATCTTGATCTCTAGCCTTCCCCAAGTTGCTTTCCACTCAAATCTTCTTTCCACCAAATCCAAATCCTGTGAGAGAGAGTTGAGTGTTGGGGAGACTATCATTTAAAGCACAAGAGCAAGGAGTTCATCATAAACACACCATTTGTTACTTATTGGAGAGTGGTGTCTCCTAGATTGGCTAAGTGTCACTTGGAAGCCTCCGACAAGATTGTGGAGTTGAACCAAGGAATTTGTAAGGGCAAGGAGATCGCCTACTTTGTGAAGATCTACCGCTAGTGAGGCAAGTCCTTCGTGGGCGAAGGCCATGGTGGATAGACAAGGTTGCTTCTTCATGGACCCTTCGTGGGTGGAGCCTCCGTGGACTCACAAGCAACTGCTACCCTTTGTGGGTTGAAGTCTCCATCAACGTGATGTACGATAGCACCACCTATCGGAACCACGACAAAAACATCTGTGTCTCCAATTGCGTTTGAATTCTCCAAACCCTTCCCTTTACAGTCTTGCAAGTCGCATGCTTTACTTTCCGCTGCTCATATACTCTTTGCATGCTTGCTTGAATTGTGTTGAGATTGCTTGAATTGTGCTAAGTTAGCTAAAATCTACCAAAGACTAAAATTGGAAAAAAGATAAGTTTTTATTTGGTCAAGTAGTCTAATCACCCCCCCTCTAGACATACTTTCGATCCTACAAGTGGTATCAGAGACTTGGTCTCCATTTGCTTTGATTTCCATAGCTTTTGGTAGTCATAGCCTTGGTTTCACAACCTAGGAGAGTATGGCGTCTAGCAAGGGAAACTATCACCGTAGAGGTCCTTACTTTGATGGTACTAATTTTGCTAGTTGGAAGCATAAGATGAAAATGCATATTCTTGGACATAACCCCGCCGTTTGGGCTATTGTGTGTATTGGCTTGAAAGGTGAATTCTTTGATGGGAGAGAACCGAACCGTGAAGCTAGCGCGGAAGAGTTGAAGATGCTGCAATACAATGCTCAAGCTTGTGATATCCTCTTCAACGGATTGTGCCCCGAAGAATTCAACAAAATCAGCCGTCTTGAGAATGCAAAGGAAATTTGGGATACTTTGATTGATATGCACGAAGGTACCAACTCCTTCAAGGAATCCAAGGTGGATGTGCTTCAAAGTCAGCTTGACAAATTCAAAATGAAGGATGGTGAAGGTGTCGCTAAAATGTACTCTACGCTTGCTCTTATCACAAATGAGATTGCTGGCTTAGGAAGTGAAGAGATGACCGACAAATTCATCATCAAGAGGATCCTAAGAGCTTTGGACGAAAAATATGATACCGTGTGCACATTGATCCAAATGATGCCCAATTACAAAGATCTCAAGCCAACGGAAGTCATTGGAAGAATTTTTGCTCATGAGATGTCACTCAAGGATAAGGAGGAACTTCACAACAAGTCAAGTGGTGCTTACAAAGCCTCATGTGAAGCCCCCACATCATCAAGTGAGAAACAAACCTTCAATGAAGAATTGAGCCTAATGGTGAAGAACTTCAACAAGTTTTACAAGAGTAGAAGCAAAGAGAGAAGCTCCAAGTCAAGGTCCTACAATGACAAAAGATCTTCTAGTCGAGAGCGTAATTGCTACAATTGTGGAAGACCTGAACACTATTCCAATGAGTGTACGGCACCCTACAAAAGAAGAGAAGAATCACACATCAACTATTGTGGAAGACCCGGACACTATTCCAATGAGTGTACGGCCTGCCCTGTGGATGAGCTCTCCGGAGCTCGTCAGCCTACCCTCCATCGATCGAGAGGAAATAGGGGTGAGGGGAGCATCTAGCGCCATGAGCCACAACTACCATCGAGTTCCCATTGGGCGCCGCTTTTCTCCGCTACTTGAGCTTTGTTGGTTCAGATTTCAGTTTAGGCTTTGATTGGCTTGAAATATTTGTGATAAATAAAATTAAAACTTGAGCTCTGCTTCAGATTTAAGTCTGGGCTTATTTTACTTGTTGTTTTTTGTCCATGGAACCATCCAGATCCAATTGGAATGCTTGAAATTGGAAGAGAAAAGTTCATATATAATTAAGCTCAAATGCAGCTTACCAAACAACATCTGTTGTATATAGCATCTCTCATGCATACATATCATGCAGCTTACCAAACACACGTCTCAGCTCATCTTTGCATCGGCTCAAACAGGCCACGCTCACACAGGATCCCTCATGCCATGCAGGCTAGAGCCACCCAGGCAACCAAACACGCCCAAAGAGTCTCTTGTGTCCCCAACACACCCAGTACAATGGTAAATTGTATAGGTGCACTAGTTCAGCGAAGAGATGATGATACAAGTGTAATATGTATGGTAGAAATATATTTTTATAATCTGAAAATTTTAAAACAGCAAGGTAGGAAGTAACGAAAGTGAGCGAAAACGGTATTGCAATGCTTGAAAACAAGGCCTATGGTTCATACTTTCACTAGTGCAAGTTCTCTCAACAATGGTAACCTAATTAGATCATATGACAATCCCTCAACGTGCGACAAAAGTCACTCCAAAGTTCCTATCGTGGAGAACATAAGATGAAATTGCTTGTAGGGTAGGAAACCACCTCAAAGTTATTCTTTCTGATCATTCCATTGGGCTATTCCTATAAGTGTCACAAACAGCCCTAGAGTTCGTAGTAAAATAACACCATATGACACACATCAATCAATCCTAATGTCACCTAGATACTCCAATGTCACAGTATCCGTGGGTCAATTATACAATATGCATCAAACAACTTCAGATTCATAATATTCAATCCAACATAAATAACCTCAAAGAGTGCCCCAAGGTTTCTACCGGAGAAACAAGGATGAAAACGGCATCAACCCCTATGTCGTGGATTTGTCACGGCAGATGTCCTAGTGAAAGGACTTAGTCGTGGAGCCATCGCTACGGGTTTACTTGAAGGGGTTAAAGCGGACACAAAGACACGAGGGTTTATACTAGTTCGGCCCCTTCGATGAAGGTAAAAGCCTACGTCTAGTTGTGATGGAATTGATGTGGTCTCGATGGCTAGGGAGCAAAACAAGCTTCGCCTAGGCTCGAGTTGTGGTTGTCTGTCTTGAACCGCCGCCGGGTCATCCCCTTATATACACGGGTGACGCCCGTCGGCCCATAGAGTCCCAACCGGTTCATACTCGTATCTCGGTTGGTATCTCTCTATTCCTAACTTACAATACAAGTTATACATCAGGCCGGTTTACGGCTACAGGTTCTAAACCGACTATAGGCCTTTGGGCCTTCATTTGTTTATACCAATAATGAAGCTAACCCGGCCCAAGTAAGCCGGTTCACGCCTAGTGGTAATATCCCCAACATTAGGCCCCAGATTGATTTGAACCGGTTCATGTCAATCCTTCCCAAAATCTTGTGTATTGGACATCTTCTGGTAATTGGTAAACTGCCATGTCGTCATCATTTCTCGTTGTCAGAAACCGCATTACGTCATCATGAAATTTATCATTTATAACGCCTCCTTTAACAATAGCTCCTGGATTCGCGCTTGACTTAACTCGTTGTTTTATAAATAAGACCGAAGGGTCATTTCCTTTCCTTTCCTTTGTCTCTTCTTCTTCGCCTTCCTCGCATCGCCAGACCTTGGAGCTCCGCCGCCGTCGACCTCGCTTCGCCTTGGGCACAGATCAACCTGAACGCATTCGCAGCATCGGTATCATTCCGCATCTTCTCCGTTTCCAGTAAGCTTTCTTCTCTTCTTGACCTAGATCTGTTCTTAGGGTTTCATGTTCGCGCTTTGTTCGTCACTTGCTCATACTTGTACTCCGACTCTTGAATGAATCTGTGAATCCCTGCTGTGTTTAATAGTAATCTCTAAGCATCCGCCTGTAATTTCTCATCTAAGTCCATAGATCTCACGCACATACCCGCTCAATGGTTCACTTCCGTTCTGCCCTACTCTTCGGAATATTTTCTATTTTTGTGAGCTTGCTGTAGATCCGCGGCTGTAATATGATCTTGTGAAACCTGTTTCTGCATACCTAGCTGTCCACAACTTCAATTGCTTCCGATGTTTAGGTCAAGCGGTTTAACTTACCATAGAAAAAAGTTATTAAACCGGTATATACCATTAGTCCCCTTGTTGAACCGCCAAAATCCATATAATGCCGCATCGTAGAAGACCGGTTTATAGGTAGTGCCTCCGGTTTAGCGTTTGTTCAGACCAACACCTATTTCTTATCCACATATCCTTGAACCGGATCACCTATTTCTTGTAGATCTCACCATGGCCAAACAAGTATATGAGTGCAATTGGGTTCCCTTTCGCGTCACAGAATCTTAGTTGGATGATCTAGTCCTGATCGGCGCTTTAGACAACAAAGATACGATCCACTGGAGGGTTCCTGGAAATGAATGTCCTCCCACACCTCAAGAGGGAGAGGTTGTGGTCTTTGCAGATCACTTGGCCCGGGCTTCAAACCGCCGCTTCTAAGTTTTACCGGATGTGTTAGCCAACTTTCAGCTCCGCCCACGTGATATTGGCCCCAATTCCGCTACTAATCTATGTCACTTTCAAGTACTCTCGAGGTATACCTTCAAGAGGAGCCTTCAATGAGCTGTTTAGAGAGTGCTTCCATTTAAACCGTCAGACTGAATTTACCGACGGCCCCAATACTGAATTGGGCAAAGATGGCCATTCGTAAGAGGAAGGAGATCACTTATCCCCACGCCAAACTCCATACTCACCCCAAGGAGTGGAATGCAACTTGGTTTTATTGCAAAGATATCTCCCCGAGAATGAAAATCCTTGCTCGGCTTCCGTCCGAACGGCTCAAAGAACACTCACCCTTTTCCACAAAGACTAAGCGCCAAGGAGAGAATTAAATATGCTCAAGAATCGCCCAAGCTCCGAGCCTTTATGGCCAACGGTTTAACGGAATAGACCTTGCATGCTGTTGGATATCATGGAGCATACTGCCTCGAGCCGGCGCCCAGCTTTGATGTGCAAGTATATCGATAACGCCGATGACCCACTCCGACACACTAAAATCCAACTCTCCGATGATGAAGTCACAAATTCAGAAGAAGATGTTGAATGAACCGAGCACCTCTCGCTCAAACCGTCCGCTTCCTTCATCGCACCACTCAACAAACCGCCAGCGGTAAGATTTTTAATTGCTCTATTGTTGAACCTGTTACTGCTTTATCCGTCTGACATTTAATTACTGCTGATCCAGGGCGATAATCCGTTTTGGAGCAAGAAGCTTCCACAAGACAAAACGGAGAAGGCAGGGCGGTCAACCCGGCCCAAGACCAAGGTTATCAAGAAGCCAGCTCACAAAAGAAAAACCACCGCTTCATCTGATCCAGCTATTGATGATGATGTGGGTAACCCGGACCTTGAGGTAGAACTTGATTCACTTGGCTTACTTTTTACACGCCTTATTGATGATGATGCTTGTCAGGACGACGCTGAAGCCAGCAATGCTGATTTCGCTGAGGTAACTATTCTCTCTTCCGATTCAGAAATCTTGCCTTTGCCAAAATTTCGCCAGGCAAACCGGAAAGTTAAAATTTCTCATCCACTTGCTTATTTGGATCCCAAATTTCTTATGAAGACTCAAAGAACATGAAGTCACAAGACAACCCGCACACAGGCTGTAGTTACCTCCGCCGGTTTACCAAACAGTCCAGTTCGAAAACGCCGCTCCGAGGTCTCCGACCTTTTTATTGATTTAAATCCTAAAGCAGGTTTCTTCCATCAACCTCTTAATCCATCCGACCGATTATCGGTTACTTCTCATTCATCTTCGGTGAATCGTCGCCACTCACCGCCACCATTGAAAACGGTTCTTGGGTAAGCTAAGTTGAACATATGCTTCCAAAGATATCGTGTAATGGCTTATGCTTTTCCCCGACTCTTTGTTTTTCTTCAGTACAAACCTAAACCAAGCAAGAAGGCCCTTTGCCGATAAAGCGGTCAAGAAGATGTAGCCCCGAACATGACAAAGCGCCAGATCTTGAAGCATTTGCTCTCGAGGATATTCCCAATGATCCTCTTTGCAAGACGATGCTATTCCCAAGAGAGGCCTATTAATACTTCAGTCTCTGCGACCGCCGCCAGCTCCATCCGGATTGAGAAATCCCACGATCCTGCCGACAAACCGACCGCACCAACACAAACCGTGAGTCCAAAGATGATGATGTTGTGATTACCGTGTAGGCCGCTGAACCCGGAATCTCGTCACCTTAACCAAGCATACCGTAAAAGAGGATTTTTCCGCTCAACAAAGGAAAATGGGATGTTGAATCGAGACATATGCTGCTCGAGTGCCCAAGATCTTCATTCCGGCTATTTAAACCGGCTTTATACTAGCCGTGACTGTGAAGCTGGTCTGGTAAAGATGATGAGGGATAAATTTGAAGTAACTTACTTTTTACTTACCGCCATTGTATCAATCCTCCTAGCCCCCAAGGGTCGGTTTGTAACCTTCGTCAAACCGGGACTTGAATACTATCCTCAACACTTTGAAATCCATCAATATAGCCCCCAAAGGCTGGTTTAACTTAGCATAATTAAACCGGGGCTCCGATTGAAAACTATCCTTAGAACATAATTTGATCAAATAGCCATTAGCCCCCAAGTGCCAAGTTGAATACCTGTATTGAGCTTGGGACTTTGCAATCTAGTAATATATGAAAATTGAAGGTGCATTAGCCCCCAAGTATCAGGCGTATAGCTTTGTTATGTGGTTGATACTTCAATTTCTTGGACCGCTTGTTTAAAGCTAAATGTCATCTCAGATGCAGCGGTGAGGTGAGAATCAAGGAGGACCGGATTGCCGATTTGCAGAGACCTTGAAAACCCAACAGTCTGAAATGCATAAGGCAAAGGAAGAATTAACCAGGCTTTGAGCATCGCTGAACAGCTGAAGGAAGGCTTCAAGAAAGAGCGGGCTGATTGGGCCATTGAGAAGACCGCTTTAACCAAGAGAGCTGAAAATGCTGAAGCTGCCCTTAAACCGGTGGTGGATGAACTTACGGCCGTAAAACGGCAAATACACTCCATGACCGCTGCGATCTTTGGTTAGCTCCTTTTAACTTATGTGATAACTTGAACCTGCTGTAATATAAATCCGGTTTGAGACCGTCCCTGTGTTGTTGCAGGTACACGCATCGGGCACTTAGGATCCGATGTGCGGAAGAAGTCAAGGCTGCCTACACCTTAGTGGAACAATCAGATACCGGAGCCCAAATGGATCATCACCACAACCTCTCATAACAACCCGCACCCTCTTTAAACCAGACACTCTTAACAGATTGTCAATGCTTCCGCCCGGATTGAAGAGCTAAAAATCCGCTGCTCGAACCGGAGCTATTAACGCCTTGATCCGGGCAAAGGCATGGGTGCGATTTCGACCTGTGGAGGCAGCTCAAGGCTATCCCAGCCAAGGAAGATGGCTCAATTCAACGAAGATGATTTGAGGGTAATAAACCGTGCAAGGCGCCTCGCCTGTCAATTAGTCAAGAGGCGACTTGACGATTATCAAGCGCAATACAACGATCGTAATAAGCGAGTGCTCGCGCCAACTTTTGAAGCGGAGAATCTGATTCTCTAATCCGTAAGCATACTTACACTCCCGATATTGAACCGCCTTCCCCGATCCATGAAGAGGCTGTTTTCCAAGCTTTAATGGGAATCGATCGAGCATCGTTGATTTCAGCCAATGGATAGAGACGAGGAAACTGAAGCGGCGGATGACGAGGAGCAGGCTTGAACCGGAAGCTGGTTTGGATAGCTATCTTTGACATCTTTCCAAAATAACAATGATCTTATTTGGGCACCGTGTTGCCTTGTAACAGGATAGTTAATACTTCTACCTTGAATATGCCTTCGTGCATAAGTACTGAAGCTTTTGTTCGAAAAACCTCAATTCATATTTCCTGCAATCAGAAAATTTTGAACTGCCATGTCTGGGCATGAAGCTGGCTTAGCCAAGCTTGAAGCGGAGGTTTTATAAACCATTACCGTCAAAAAAAAGGGGGGAGAAAACAGCTCCCGTATAAACCGTATTGAGTCAATACGAACCCCCTTGTTACTCCATGAAGTTAACAGGAAAAAGGTAAACCGGGCATACTTCTTCGGATTAAAGGGGAATCAAATCCATCGGCTGAACCGGAAAAAAGGTGTTGTTGACATAAAAGAAATATAACAAAAACAAAGAAAAACAGGCCATGAAAATAACATGGAAGAAAAGGCAATGATAAAGACCGTTTGCAAAAATATGCTATACTGAGCTGATCAGATGGTGTTACCATGGTCGGACAGGACCAAGCCCCCAATAGGAGTGACAATGATTCAAGTCAGCCAGGTCCCCAAATGAAACCGTGGCATATATGCCAATCAAGAGGCGTGGCAATGGTTCGGGTTCACCAAGCCCCCAAGTGATTTTGTGGCCTTAGGCCGATCAAGAGGCGGATCGGTTCAGACTTGACCATGTCCCTGGTGATCCGGTGGCTGTCGCCTATCAAAAGGTGTCGCGTTGGTTCGACACCACCAAGGCCCCAAGTGATATATAAAAAGCAAATGTCAAGGGTAAACCGAGGCCGCTTTAAAAACAGAGCCACCCATGTAACCACGCATGATAAGAAAGACAGAGACCCCGCTTTAGCCGAGGCTCGGTTTTATTATATCAAAGATAATATATACACCGTCATGATATGTACATAGATAGAGCCGATGGCTCAAGTGTAGTAAGGTCAAGATGAGCTATGTTCCACGGACCGTTGGTCTCCTCCTCTCGATGTGCGTGAGTCTTTATGCTCTTGAATATCAATCGATAGTACGACCTGCTGGGCAGATTCTTGCTCGACCACGAAAGGTCCCTCCCAAGGTGGGGATAACTTGTGTATATCTGCTCGGTCTTGGATGAGTCAAGCACCAAATCTCCTTCTTGAAAAGTTCTCGTTCTAACCCGCGATCGTGATAACGACGAAGATCTTGTTGGTAAATCGCCGAACGGCAGCCGCTATATCACGCCTCGTCCAATAGGTCCAAAGCGCCTTGCCGTCTTTGTCTCCTTGTCCGCTTCAACATAAGCTACCACACGAGGCTAATCATGCCGGATATCACTAGGAGAACTGCCTCTGCTCCGTAGACCATGAAAAATGGTGTGTATCATGTGGATCGGTTTGGCGAGTATTAATACTCCATAGCACGATGGTAGTTCTTCAACCCAACATCCCGGTGTTCTTTGCAATGGGACCATAAGTCGGGTTTGATGCCTCGCAAGATCTCTTGATTAGCTCGCTCGCTCGCCCATTGACTGGGGTGTGCCATCGACGACACGCCAAGTCGGATGTGTTCACGCTCACGTAACTCCTTCACAGCCCTTGGATAAATTGGTACCATTGCCAAGAATGATACCGTGGAAAGCCAAACCGAAAATCACCTTTTGATGAACTGCACCGCTGCCGCGCATCACACTTGCCGACAGTGCCCGCTTCAACCCACTTGGTAAATTTGTCAACTGCCACTAGAAGGTGGGTTTTCTTATCCTTGGATCTTTTAAAAGGTCCGACCATATCCAGCCCCCAAGTTGCAAACGGCCACGTTATTGGGATCATCCTCAATTCTTGAGCCGGCACATGAGCACGCCTTGAAAATTTCTGACATCCATCACACTGTTTAACCAAGTCCTCCAGATCAGCATGCGCTGTCAACCAGTAGAACCCGTGACGAAACGCTTTTGCCACCAGAGACTTTGAACCAGCGTGGTGTCCACAATCCCCTTCATGGATTTCTCTTAAGATTTCACAGCCTTCCTCAGGAGAAACACAATGTTGAAACGCCCCTGATACACTGCAATATTGCAATTCACCATTGACAATCGTCATAGACATGGATCGCCGGACTATCTGCCTGGCTAGAATCTCATCCTCTGGTAACTCCCCCCGGTTCATGTACGCAAGATAAGGAACTGTCCAATCCGAAATAACATGCAGGGCTGCCACCAATTGAGCCTCCGGATCAGAATAGCCAACCGCTTCACCGGAGCTTGACCGACGAAGTTGTGCAATACGCCCGTAAAGACATTAGGCGGGACCGGTTTGCGCTGAGAGCCCAACCGGCTTAAAGCGTCCGCCGCTTCATTCTTCCAACGGTCCACATGATCCACTTGATAACCCTTGAAGCAACCCGCAATATTATCCACTTCCCGACGATATGCAGCCATGAGCGGGTCCTTAGAATCCCAAGTGCCAGACACCTGTTGAGCCACAAGGTCCGAGTCACCGAAGCACTTAACCCGGCTTAAATTCATCTCTTTAGCCATCCGGAGACCATGGAGCAAGGCTTCATACTCAGCTGCATTATTAGTACAAGGGAACATTAAGCGGAGAACATAACAAAACTTATCACCTCGTGGGGAAGTTAATACGATTTCAGCCCCTGAGCCTTCCAATTGCCTGGACCCATCAAAATGGATAGTCCAATATGTGTGATCCGGCTTCTCCTCTGGTGCTTGTAACTCCGTCCAGTCATTGATGAAATCAAGAAGTGCTTGAGACTTCACCGCCGTCTGAGGTACATACTTCAGTCCGTGTGGCCCAAGCTCTATAGCCCACTTGGCAATCCGCCGCGCCTCCTAGTTCTCAGATGATATCCCCAAGGAGCTGAATCGACCATCGTGATGGGGTGCCCTTGAAAATATCGCTTCAATTTTCGCCGCCATGAAGACACCATAGACCAGCTTCGCCAATGCGGATACCTTTGCTTGGATTCAATAAGCACCTCGCTGGTATAATAAATCGTCGCGAACCGGATATTCCTTGCTCGCCTCCTTGCGTTCCACCACAATAGCCACGCTTAATCGCCCGAGCATTGGCTGCTACGTATAATAATAGTGGCTCCTTGTCGACCGTGAGCTGCAAGAACAGCGGATTGGCTAATTGCCGCTTCAAGTCCTCAAATGTTTATCAAGAGCCGGACCTGCATTTAAATGGTCTGCCTTCCTCAAAGATTTGGTACAAAGCGATGGCCTTCTCTCGAGGCGGCCGATAAACCGCCTCGATTCGGCGATTCGCCCGCCAAACATTGAACATCGTTGATACACTTCGGTTTAGCCAGGGAGGTAATAGCCGTAATCTTCTCCGGATTAGCCTCAATTCCTCTGTTAGACACCAGAAACCCAATAACTTGCCTGCCGGAACACCAAAGACACACTTGGCCGGATTAAGCATAATCTTGTAAACTCGCAAGTTGTCAAAGGTTTCCTTCAAATCATCCACCAGCGCTCTCCTTCGCTTTGACTTTACTACAATATCATCCACATAGGCGCGCACATTGCGGCGGTCTGCTTATGCAGTAATTTCAGCACACCGCTGGTAGGTGGTTTGGCACTCTTGAGCCCGAAGGGCATAGATACATAGCGAAGGCTCCAAAGGGAGTAATAAACGCTGTCTTCTCCTCGGTCCTTAATCGCCATTTTGATCTCGATGATATCCGAGTATGCATCCAAAAACTCAAACGCCACAACCCGCCGTGGCATCAATGATCCGTCAATGCGGGAGGGCAAAAGGATCCACCGGACAAGCCTGTTAAGATCCGTAATCCACACACATACGCCAAGTGCCGCTTTTCTTAAGAACCAACACCGGATTAGCAAGCCACTCGATGGAACACTCAATGATAAAGCCACCGCTAAAAGCCTCGCCACTTCCTCTCCAATGGCTTTGCGCTTTTCTTCGTTAAACCGGCGGAGGAATTGTTTCACCGGTTTATACTTAGGATCCACATTAAGAGTGTGCTCACGAGTTCCCCAGACACCCGCATATCGGACGGTTTCCATGCAAAATGTCCCGATTCTCACGGATGAACTCGATGAGCGCGCTTTCCTATTTGGGATCCAGATTGGCACCGACAAGGAACTGCTTGGACGAATCGCCGTCCACGAAGTCAACAAGCTTGGTCTCAACGCCGATTTGAACTTCAGATCCGAATCATGCTCAGAGTTGGCTTCTTCAAAGGGGTCATATCCGCCGGATCAACATTGTCCTTATAGTACTTCAACTCCTCCATGGCATGACCGACTCGCATAAGCTGCATCACCTTCCTCACATTCCAGCGACCTTACGGCTCCCATGAACCGTTATTGTCCCCTTGTAACCCGCATCTTGAGCTGCAAGTAGATATAACAAGGCCGCGCCATGAACTTGGCATAAGCCGCCGCCCAAACAAGGCGTGATACGGGCTCCGGATCTTCACCACCTCAAAGGTTAGTTTTTCCGACCGAATCGTGTTCGTCCTCAAAAGCCACATCCGGGCTATCTTACCAACAGATATGCAGATTTGCCAGCACCACACCATGGAACACCGTACAGACGGTCCGAGATCCCCGTCTGTTAGACCCATGCGGCGGAATGTCTCATAGTATAGTATGTTAATACTGCTCCCTCCATCCATGAGTACCTTGGTGAATTTATAACCCCCCACCTGAGGGTCTACCACTAATGCTACCTGGCCCGGATTATCAACATGGGGCGGGTGATCCTCTCTGCTCCACACGATAGGCTGCTCTGACCAGCGTAAGTAACGTGGTAGGGCCGGTTCAACAGAATTCACCGCTCGCTTGTGAAGTTTTCGGTCGCGTTTATCCAAGCTAGTTGTGAAAACATGATATTGCCCATTGTTCAACTGTTTTGGCTGGCTCTGATAACCCGACTGCTGCTGCTGCTGCTGCTGCTGCTAGCCGTTATGATTATTCTGGTTGTTGTGACCGCCCTGATTGAGACCTGAACTGGAAGCTCCATCGTGGCCCGGCCCATGGAAACCGGATCCTGAACCGCCACCGACCATGGTAATACCGAAGGCATTAGAGTTTTTAAACTCCTGCATAATATAACAATCCTTCCAAAGGTGGTTAGCCGGGCGCCTCCTTCGTCCCCGTGCTTTGGGCAAGGCTGATTCAACAAATAATTCAAACGATTCAAGTAGGATTGGGAGCCCCATTACGATTTGCCGCTTTACCTCTGCCACTGCTTCCTCCCTGTGCATTAGTGTTAGCCACAAAATCTATGCTGCCATCCGCCTTTCGCTTGCCCCTGCTTTCCATAACCCGCCGGTTTGTACTGCGTGCCTTGAGTTGCTATTCTTCTTTCCTTCCTCGCTTCATCATCATCGGTCTCGGATCCTTGGTACCGCCGGAATCAAGATACTTCACTAAAGCGCCATGAGAGTTCCCATGTCATTACAGTAACCGCTTCATGCCTCCCAATTTCAATTTTAAAGGCTTAAACCGGCAGTTGCCCTCCAGCGTTAAGATCGCAGAGTCGATTGATCCCGCTGACGAGTGCAAAACTTCCAAACGCTGGCGCACCCAATGGGTCGTTGACTCTCCGTCCTCCCGACACAAGCCGCCAGTCTACTATGGACTTGGGCTGCTTACATGTATCCTTGAAATTGATAAACCGGCCCGAATCGGGCCCATGAGCTGATAGAATTTGGCGGCAGGCTCTTCAACCAAGTACGAGCCGTGCCTTCAAGCATCATGGTGAAGTATTTTGCACACGCGTCTCATCCATATCTAGCATCTCCATGGCCATCTCATAACTCTCTACCCATGCTTCGGAGATAAATCAGCGTGTAATTCGCACCTTGCGCGACCCTTGAAGTCTTTGGGCAGGCGCACATTGCGTAAGCGGGATTAAAGAAGGCACTCCCAAAGTGGATGCGACCCACGGTCCGGCGGAGGTGGTAGGACGAACCGTGTAAGTCGACCCGCATCATTCTCGGCCGCTAACTCGCCTTCCTTCGCGCTTCGCCCGGTCCACCACATCCCGAGCATCGCGAACACCACCTGCCGGGTTATTGCCACGGGCCGCTTCACGGCCTCGCGCATTGCTCGATATGGCCGGTTCGTCCATGCACCTGCTATAGCTCCGGCTTGGACGGGGTGTGGAGTGAATCCGATCACGGCTGTACGAATATGCTTCCCGCTGAATCAGCGCGTCCGAGAAGCCTTAACCCGACGATCCCTATCGCTATGGAGAGTCCCTTCAACCGGGATAGCCTCTAATACAAGCGGCTGCAACAAGGTTGTCCATAGGATTAGAATAATGACCGGGGCGCTCGACCGTGGAGGAACCACAATGTTCGCTGAGGAGGTTCCATCAGCGAGGTTGGACCGCCGCCTCGGGTCCCGTGCCTCAATCCGGTTTGCCTGTGTATCATGGCGGGTTGTCGGGTCCAGCTCTGGAGGTGAAAGAGATTTCGGGTCAAACCCTAATGGCAGGCGTGATCTGGCTTCGCTTCAAGACCTCCCGTGATATGTTCTGTCAAGCATGAGCTTATAGGCTCAAGGCGCCCAAAGCGCCCGCTCTGCAGCCATCCTGTCTCTTTCTGCTGCCAGATCCGCTTTGGCTTGCATGATCTGCTCTCTCACCTTTGCAATCTCTGCATCATGGGCCTCCTGATCCGCCGGATTGGCCTCTTTCATAAGCACGACTAGTGCATCAAACAGATCAGATAGAACTTGAACCGGCGGGCGCACAAGGCCTCCTGCCCCTGCTGCCGCTGCCGCTGCTGATCCGGAGAGCATCGCTGCGGCGGTCGAAGAGTGATTCGCCGCCTGGGTGCCGGCCATGAATATTCCAACCCGGTTGACCTGGCCCGGGGGGGTCTGGAACACTGTCGCCATCGGAACAGCCCCTAACCTGGTCGTCTTGCAACTGGTATAGTGATTCGGTCTCTCCGGTCGAGGACTTGTCGCCGGAATAGACAACGGTCTTGCTACCATGTTCTGACTCGTCCTCACCCTCTCCTCCGTGGATGACTCCAACGAAGGCACGCTTCACGGCCGGTTTAGCCTGGGGGTAGATCTTGCACGCTGAGCCGTCTCGACGAGGTCGGTGCAGATGTCCGGCTCAGGCCCAGGCTCACCGATCTTGCGATGAAAACGTGTATGCCACCAAAGGGGACCCGGTACCCGTACTCGATCGAATCGGCCTCGGGACCCCATCCTGCGTCGTCAATGTAAATCTTGCCACGACGACTCTTGGTCATCCGGCCCACAACATAGCCTTGGAGTCCTTTGAGCTTGCCCTCCAAGATCGTCAAACCATCGTGCGATAGCCCCACGGTGGGCGCCAACTGTCGTGGATTTGTCACGGCAGATGTCCTAGTGAAAGGAGTTAGTCATGGAGCCATCGCTACGGGTTTACTTGAAGGGGTTAAAGCGGACACAAACACACGAGGGTTTATACTAGTTCGGCCCCTTCGATGAAGGTAAAAGCCTACGTCTAGTTGTGATGGAATTGATGTGGTCTCGATGGCTAGGGAGCAAAACAAGCTTCGCTTAGGCTCGAGTTGTGGTTGTTCTGTTTTGAACCGCCGGTCGCCCCTTATATACACGGTGACGCCTGTCGACCCATAGAGTCCCAACCGTTCGCATCAGATCCCGTTGGTATCTCTAGTCCTAACTTACAATACAAGTTATACATCAGGCCGGTTTATGGCTATAGGTTCTAAACCGACTATAGGCCTTTGGGCCTTCATCTGTTTATACCACTAATGAAGCTAACCCGGCCCAAGTAAGCCGGTTCACGCCTAGTGCTAATATCCCCAACACCCTATGCATATATTACCCCAAGGTCACCTTGGGAATCCGCGAGTTGAGTGCCAAAACATACATCAAGTGAATCAATAGAACACCCCATTGTCACCATGGGTATCCCACACAAGACATACATCAAGTGTTCTCAAATCCATAATAGTATTCAATCCGATAATAGTGAATCCTCAATGGTAAAACTGAATTCATCACAAGAAGGTAGAGGGGGAGAAACACCATATGATCCAACTATAGTAACAAAGCTCGTGGTACATCAAGATCGTGCCAAATCAAGAACAAGAGAGAGAGAGAGAGAGAGAGAGAGAGAGAGAGAGAGAGATCTAACACATAGCTAATGGTACATACCCTCAGCCCTGAGGGTGAACAACTCCCTCCTCGTCATGGAGAGCGTTGGGATGATGAAGAGGCCACCAGTGATGGTTTCCCCCTCCGGCAAGGTGTCGGAACGGGCTCCCGATTGGTTTTTTGTGGCTACAGAGGCTTGTGACGGCGGAACTCCTGATCTAGGTTTATTTCTGGGGGTTTCTATATTTATAGGAATGTTTTGCGTTGAGAACAAGTCAGGGGGTCCATGATACGTCCATTTTGCATCATGCTTTTATATCAATATTTATTGCATTATGGGATGTTATTTCACGTTATGTCATAATACTTATGGTTATTCTCTCTTATTTTACAAGGTTTACGTGAAGAGGGAGAATGCCGGCAGCTGGAATTCTGGGCTGGAAAAGGACCAAATATTGAAGGACTATTCTGTGCAACTCCTAAAGTCCTTAAACTCCATGGAACACCTTAAAATAAATAAATAAAAATCATCGCCAAAGATGAAGGCCAGGGGCCCACACCCTGCTCACAAGGGTGGGGGGCGCGCCCCCCTACCTCGTGGGCCCCCTGGTGGCTCTCCGACGCCCATCTTCTCCCATATGAAGTCTTTCAGTGAGAAAAAAATAGCAGAGAACCTTTCGGGACGAGACTCCGCCGCCACGAGGCGGAACCTTGGTGGAACCAACTAGGGCTCCGGCAGAGCTGTTCTGCCGGGGACACTTCCCTCCGGGAGGGGGAAATCATCATCAATGCTCCTCTCATCGAGAGAGGGCAATCTCCATCAACATCTTCATCAGCACCATCTCATCTCCAAACCCTAGTTCATCTCTTGTATCCAATTCTTGTCTCCAAGTCCGGGATTGGTGCTAGTAGGTTGCTAGTAGTGTTGATTACTCCAGTTGATGCTAGTTGGTTTATTTGGTGGAAGATCATATGTTCAGATCCTTTATGCACAATATTACCCCTCTGATTATGAACATGAATATGCTTTGTGAGTAGTTACGTTTGTTCCTGAGGACAAGGGAGAAGTCTTGCTATTAGTAGTCATGTGAATTTGGTATTCGTTCGATATTTTGATGAGATGTATGTTGTCTAACCTCTAGTAGTGTTATGTGAACGTCGACTACATAACACTTCACCATTATTTGGGCCTAGAGGAAGGCATTGGGAAGTAATAAGTAGATGATGGGTTGCTAGAGTGACAGAAGCTTAAACCCTAGTTTATGTGTTGTTTCGTAAGGGCTGATTTGGATCCATATGTTTCATGCTATGGTTAGGTTTACCTTAATACTTTTGTTGTAGTTGCAGATGCTTGCAATAGAGGTTAATCATAAGTGGGATGCTTGTCCAAGTAAGGGCAGTACCCAAGCACCGGTCCACCCACATATCAAATTATCAAAGTACCGAACGCGAATCATATGAGCGTGATGAAAACTAGCTTGACGATATTCCCATGTGTCCTCGAGAGCGCTTTTCCTATTATAGGAGTTTGTCCATGCTTGTCCTTTGCTACAAAAAGGATTGGGCGACCTTGCTGCACTTTATTTACTTTTGTTACTTGTTGCTCGTTACCATTTATCTTATCACAAAACTATCTGTTACCACTTATTTCAGTACTTGCAGAGAATACCTTGCTGAAAACCGCTTATCATTTCCTTCTGCTCCTCGTTGGGTTCGACACTCTTACTTATCGAAAGGACTACGATAGATCCCCTATACTTGTGTGTAATCAAGACTCTTTTCTGGCGCCGTTGCCGGGGAGTGAAGCGCCTTTGGTAGGTGGAATTTGGTAAGGAAAAATTTATTTAGTGAGCTGAAATTTTCTATCACTTGTTACTATGGAAACTAATTGTTTGAGGGGCTTGTTCGGGGTATCTTCACCCCGTCCGGTTGAGCCAAGAGTTGCTCCTCAACCTACTGAACCTACTAAACCTACTGAATCTTTTGATGATGAAATTGCTTTTCAGATCCCTTCGGGTATGATGGAAAAACTGCTAGCTAACACTTTTGCAGGAGATGGAACAAAGCATCCTGACAAACATCTACGCTTTGTGGATGATATTTGTGGACTATTTAAGCCTGCAGGTATACCCGATGATGTTGTTAAGAAGAAGGCTTTCCCTTTATCTTTGGTGGGAGACGGATTGACATGGTATAGGCTATGTGATGATACGAGGTCATGGAACTATAAGAGAGTGAAATTGGAATTTCATCAAAAGTATTACCCTATGCATCTTGTTCACCGTGATCGCAATTATATATATAATTTTTGGCCTCGTGAAGGAGAAAGTATCGCTCAAGCTTGGGGGAGGCTAAAATCAATGTTATATTCATGCCCCAATCATGAGCTCTCAAAATTGACAATTCTCCAGAATTTTTATGCTCGGCTTTCTGAAAATAATCACAATATGCTCGATACTTCTTGTGCTGGCTCTTTTATGATGAAGTCTATTAAATTTGGATGGAATTTATTGGATAGAATTAAACGCAACTCTGAAGATTGGGACCTCGACGAAAGTAAGGAGTCAGGTATGACACCTAAGTTTGATTGTGTTAAATCTTTTATGGATACCGATATTTTCCGCAAGTTTAGCACTAAATATGGACTTGACTCTGAGATAGTAGCTTCTTTCTGTGAATCTTTTCTACTTATGTTGATCTCCCCAAGGAGAAGTGGTTTAAATATCATCCTCCCATAGAAGTAAAAGTAGCTGCACCTATTAAAGTTGAAGAAAAGATTGTCACTTATAATGATCCTATTGTTCCTACTTCTTATGTTGAGAAACCCCCTTTCCCTGTTAGAATGAAGGATCATGCCAAAGCTTCAACTGTTGTTCGTAAAAGCAATACTAGGACTTATACACCTCCTGAGCAAGTCAAAGTAGAACCCAATATTGCTATTGTTAAAGATCTCTTGTCGGATAATATTGATGGGCATGTTATTCAATTCACTGGCAAAACTGATAGAATTGCTACACCCTATGATAGAGATAAACATAGACCTGTGGTAGGCGTGCTTGTTATTTCTGTTAAAATAGGAGATCATTGTTATCATGGCTTATGTGATATGGGTGCTAGTGCTAGTGTTATACCCATTGACTTGTACAAAGAAATTATGCATGAGATTGCACCTGCTGAGTTAGAAGATATTGATGTTACAATTAAACTAGCAAATAGAGATACTATATCTCCAATGGGAATTGTTAGAGATGTCGAAGTCTTGTGTGGGAAAACCAAATATCCCGCTGATTTTCTTGTTCTTGGTTCTCCACAAGATAGCTTTTGTCCCATTATATTTGGTAGACCCTTCTTGCGTACCGTTAATGCTAAGATAGATTGCACAAATAATGTTGTTACTGTTGGCTTGGATGATATGGTCCATGAGTTTAATTTCTCTAAATTTAGCAAACAACATCGTGAGGAAGAATTGCCTAGTAAGGATGAAATTATTGGTCTTGCTTCTATTGCTGTACCTCCTAGTGATCCTTTAGAACACTATTTGCTAGACCATGAAAATGATATGTTCATGAATGAAAGAAGGGAAATAGATGAATTATTCTTTAAACAAGAACCTATTCTGCAACACAATTTGCCTGTTGAAATCTTAGGGGATCCTCCTCCACCCAAGGGTGATCCCGTGTTTGAGCTTAAACTGTTGCCTGATAATCTTAAATATGCTTATCTTGATGAAAATAAAATATATCCTGTCATTATTAGTGCTAACCTTTCAGAGCATGAAGAAGAAAGATTATTGAAAACTCTGAAGAGGCACCGTGCTGCTATTGGATATACTCTGGATGATCTTAAGGGCATCAGTCCCACTCTATGTCAACATAAAATAAATTTGGAAAGAGATGCCAAACCAGTTTGTGATCCTCAACGACGTTTGAATCCTAAAATGAAAGAAGTGGTAAGAAAAGAAATACTCAAGCTTCGGAGGCAGGTATAATTTATCCCGCTGTCGATAGTCGATGGGTAAGTCCTGTCCATTGTGTCCCGAAGAAGGGAGGTATTACTGTTTTCCCTAATGATAAAGATGAATTGATTCCGCAAAGAATTATCACATGTTATAGGATGGTAATTGATTCTCGCTAGTTAAATAAGGCTACTAAGAAAGATCATTACCCCTTACCTTTTATTGATCAAATGCTAGAAATATTATGCAAACATACACATTATTGCTTTCTAGATGGTTATTATGGTTTTTCTCAAATACCTGTGTCGGCTAAAGATCAATCAAAACTACTTTTACATGCCCTTTTGGTACTTTTGCTTATAGACGTATGCCTTTTGGTTTATGTAATGCACCTGCTACCTTTCAAAGATGCATGATGGCTATATTCTCTGACTTTTGTGAGAAAATTTGTGAGGTTTTCATGGACGACTTTTCCGTCTATGGTTCCTCTTTTGATGATTGCTTGAGCAATCTTGCTCGAGTTTTGTAGAGATGTGAAGAAACTAATCTTGTCTTGAATTGGGAAAAGTGCCACTTTATGGTTAATGAAGGTATTGTCTTGGGGCACAAAGTTTCTGAAAGAGGTATTGAAGTTGATAAAGCCAAGGCTGATGCTATTGAAAAGATGCCATGTCCCAAGGACATCAAAGGTATAAGAAGTTTCCTTGGTCACGCCGGATTTTATAGGAGGTTCATCAAGGACTTCTCAAAAATCTCTCGGCCTCATACTAATTTATTACAAAAAGATGTATCATTTGTCTTTGATGATGATTGTGAAAAGCATTTGAAATACTTAAGAAAGAATTAGTCTCTGCACCTGTTGCTCAGCCACCTGATTGGAATTTACCCTTTGAAATTATGTGTGATGCTAGTGATTATGCTGTAGGTGCTGTTCTAGGGCAAAGAGTTGATAATAAATTGAATGTTATCCATTATGCTAGTAAGACTCTAGACAATGCTCAAAGAAATTATGCTACTACCGAAAAGGAACTTTTAGCGGTTGTATTTGCTTGTGATAAATTCAGACCCTATATTGTTGATTCTAGAGTAACTATTCATACAGATCATGCTGCTATTAAATATCTTATGGAAAAGAAAGATGCAAAACCTAGACTCATTAGATGGGTTCTCTTGCTTCAAGAATTTGATTTACATATTGTTGATAGAAAAGGAGCTGAGAACCCCGTTGCTGACAACTTGGCTAGGCTAGAGAATGTTCTTGATGACCCACTACCTATTGATGATAGCTTTCCTGATGAGCAATTAAATGTCATAAGTACTTCTCGTAGCACTCCTTGGTATGCTGATTTTGCTAATTATATTGTTGCTAAATTTATACCGCCTAGCTTCACATACCAACAAAAGAAAAAGTTTTTCTATGACTTGCGACATTACTTTTGGGATGACCCACATCTTTATAAAGAAGGAGTAGATGGTGTTATTAGACGTTGTTTACCTGAGCATGAACAGGAACAGATTATATGCAAGTGTCACTCCGAAGCCTATGGAGGACACCACGCTGGAGATAGAACTGCACATAAGGTATTGCAATCCGGTTTTTATTGGCCTACTCTCTTCAAGGATGCCCATAATTTTGTTTTGTCTTGTGGTGAATGTCAAAGAATTGGTAATATCAGTAGACATCAAGAAATGCCTATGAATTATTCACTTGTTATTGAGCCATTTGATGTTTGGGGCTTTGATTATATGGGACCTTTTCCTGCCTCTAATGGTTACACTCATATTTTAGTTGCTGTTGATTACGTTACTAAGTGGGTAGAAGTTCTTACAACTAGTAGTGCTGATCATAACACTTCTATTAAAATGCTTAAGGAAGTTATTTTTCCGAGGTTTGGAGTCCCTAGATACTTAATGACTTATGGTGGTTCACACTTTATTCATGGTGCTTTCCGTAAGATGCTTGCTAAATACGATGTTAATCATAGAATTGCATCTCCATATCACCCGCAGTCTAGTGGTTAGGTCGAATTGAGCAATAGAGAGCTCAAATTAATTTTACAAATGACTGTCAATAGGTCTAGAAAGAATTGGTCCAAGAAAGTGAATGATGCATTATGGGCCTAAATAACTGCATATAAAAATCCTATGGGTATTGAGGGAGTCCTGGACTAGGGGGTGTCTGGACAGCCGGACTATCATCATCCGTCGGACTCCAAGACTACGAAGATACAAGATTGAAGACTCCGTCCCGTGTCCGGATGGGACTTTCCTTGGCATGGAAGGCAAGCTTGGCGATACGGATATGTAGATCTCCTACCATTGTAACCGACTCTGTAACCCTAGCCCTCTCCTGTCTATATAAACCGGAGGGCTTTAGTCCGTAGGATAACATACATTACAACAATCATACCATAGGCTAGCTTCTAGGGTTTAGCCTCCTTGATCTCGTGGTAGATCCACTCTTGTACTACCCATATCATCAATATTAATCAAGCAGACGAGGGTTTTACCTCCATTGAGAGGGCCCAACTGGGTAAAAGATCGTGTCCTCGCCTCCTGTTACCATCCGCCTAGACGCACAGCTTCGGGACCCCTACCCGAGATCCGCCGGTTTTGACACCGACATTGGTGCTTTCATTGAGAGTTCCTCTGTGTCGTCACCGATAGGCTTGATGGCATCTTCAACCAACATCGTTGTCCAGGGTGAGACTTTTCTCCCCGGACAGATCTTTGTATTCGGCAGCCGCGATCAAGGGCTAATTCGCTGGCCATCCGGAGCAGATCGAAAGCTACGCCCCTAGCCGTCAGGTCAAATTCGGAAGCCTAAAATTCACGGCCGATGTCCGCGGAGACTTGATCTTCGACGGACTCGAGCCACAGCCGAAGGCCGCCCGACGACGATGGGCATGATCTAGCTCGCCGCCGAGCAGGCCTTGGTGGCCGCACATGAATCCGCTTCGCCATCAGTCCGAGCCGACGCCCAGATCGAGGATCGGTGGATAGACGCCACCTCAGAGGCTTCAACTTCCACGATGATGGAGCCGAACATTAATCCTGTCCCCCGCAAAATTCGTGATTCCGAGGTGTCGGACTCCTTGCCGGACTCCGAACCTCCCGCACCCCTACCAATCAATTCGGATTGGGCACCGGTTATGGAATTCACCGCCGCGGACATCTTCCAACACTCGCCCTTTGGCGACATCCTAAATTCGCTAAAGTATCTCTCGTTATCGGAAGAGTCCTGGCCGGACTATGGCCAGGATGGTTGGGGTTCGGACGACGAAGAAATTCAGAGCCCACCCACCAACCACTTTGTAGCCACTGTCGACGATCTAACCGAGATGCTAGACTACGACTCCGACGACATCGACGCTTATGGACGACGATGCCGGAGATTTATCAGAACCAGCGCCTACAGGGCACTGGAAGACCACCTCGTCATACAACATATATATGGTGGACACCCCAAAAGAGGGGGACGGCGAAGAAGCAGCGGAGGCGGACTCTTTAAAGAAGCAGCCCAAACGCTGGTGTCAGCGGCGCCGCTCTAAATCCCGCCACAAAGAAGAATGGAGATTCGCACAGAGATAATAATACCCCAGAGAGTGCTGAAGACAATCCCTCCAAAGACGACTCAGCGCAGGAGGATGTGGTAGCAAGCCCTCATGAGAGGGCGGCATTTAAGAGGTTGAGGATCATAACTATATTCCTCCTCCAAGACGGCAAGCCTCAACGATGACGAATTCGTCTGCACTGAGGATCCCGCCGAGCAAGAGCGCTTCAAGCGCAGCTTATCGCCGCAAGCAAACAGCCTAAAGAAAAAGCAGCAACAGCTTCAAGCTGATCAGACTCGCTGGCCGATCGATGGACCAAGGTCCTCGCGGTCAAGAGTATAAACTCGAACGCCTCCAAAAGTTACCTAAGACGCAAGCTGCTCCCCAATTAGAGGAGGAAGCATACATACCTCAATCACCAACAAGACGATATGGTCGATCGACCACCCCGTGGTCGTGACAGAGAGGCATCCAGCCCCCAGCCAAGACTGCACCCAAAGATCGCTCCAAAAGTACGAGGCCAAGAGGGAACGCTACCGGACTTGCGAGACATATTGAGGACAAAGCAAAACAATCCAGATCCATCTACGGATCACGTGGCGCCTACCACCCACGCATTTAATACCGCCGCACCGGATACAATAACACCGCCAGGCCAAACATAGCGCATAGCAGCTCTCTCGAGCTGCGCCACGATATTGCTCAATACAGAGGCGCCAAGACACCCGCTTATGCTTCAATCGACGAAGTAATGGATCATCAAATCCTCAAGGGTTTAAACCCATAAACATCGAATCCCACGATGGCACAACAAACCTCGCGGTTTGGATCAAGATTATCTTCTCCACATCCACATGGCCCGCGCGACGCATCTCCATGCCATCAAATATCTCCCACTCAAGCTTAAAGGACCAGCTCGGCATTGGCTAAATAGCTTGCCCGCAGAGTCAATTGGGTGTTGGGAAGACCGAAGCCGCATTCCTCGACAACTTCCGGGCACATATGTGCGACCACCGCGCCGATGACCTAAGCCACATTATTCAGCAGCCAGACGAATCGCCGCATAATTCTCGACACGGTTCTTGACAAAGAAAAACCAAATCCGGATGCAGAGGCCCTTGCAGCCTTCAAACATAACATCCGGAACGAATGGCTAGCCCGGCGCCTGGGGCAGGAAAAGCCGAAATCCATGGCAGCCCTCATATCGTTAATGACCCGCTTTTGCACGGGAGAGGACAGCTGGCTAGCTCGCAGCAACAATCTCCGTAAAAATTCGGGCAGTCCGGATACTAAGGAGAACAATGGCAGGTCACGTCGAAACAAAAACAAGCGCCGCATTAACAGCGACGATAAGGAGGATATGGCAGTCAACGCCGGATTCCGAGGCTCCAAACCGGGTCAGCGGAAGAAGCCATTCAAAAGAACTACTCCGGGTTCATCCAATTTGGACCGAATACTCGACCGCTTATGCCAGATACATGGCACCTCTGAAAAGCTAGCTAATCACACTAATAGAGATTGCTGGGTGTTCAAGTAGGCAGGCAAGTTAATTGCCGAAAGCAACGACAAGGGGCTGAACAGCGATGACGAGGAAGAGACCCGACCACCGAACAATAGAGGACAGAAGGGTTTTCCCCCACAAGTGTGGATGGTGAACATGATTTACGCGACCCATATACCCAAAAGGGAGAGGAAGCGCGCACTAAGGGACGTCTATGCGATGGAGCCAGTCGCCCCGAAGTTCGATCCATGGTCCTCTTGTCCGATCACTTTCGATCGAAGAGACCATCCGACCAGCATACGCCATGGAGGATTCTCCGCATTGGTTTTAGACCCAATCGCCGATGGATTTCACTCACGAGAGTCCCGATGGACGGCGGCAGAGCCTGAACCTGCTTTATCAGATACAGTGCAAAATGGGCATAGACCCTCAAGGATTAAACCTACAAAGACAACCTTTAAAGGTGTCATACCAGGAGTGGAAGCCAACTGTACAGTGCTCACCACACCGAAGTGGTCTTCGATCCCCGATAATTTCCGGCGAAGAGTTAATCTTCGACATAGTCCCGCTTTCGCAGCGGCTATCACGATCTGCTCGGACGAACCGCGTTTGCAAAATTCAACGCGGTGCCGCATTATGCATACCTAAAGCTCAAGATGCCAGGCCCTCGCGGAGTCATCACGGTCAATGGGAATACGGAACGCTCCCTCCGAATGGAGGAACATACAGCGGCTCTCGCGGCAGAAGTACAGAGCAGCCTCTTAAGGCAATTCTCGAGTCCGGCCGTTAAACGGCCGGATAAAGCAAAACACGCCCGAACCAATACCAAGCAAGACCACCTAGCTCGATCAGAGCACGCGTAGCAATGCGGCCCCAACCCTCGCCCACGCATGATCGCAAGAATAACACTCCGCGTACATCATTACGCTTTGGAGATACCATGGGCACAGGGGAAGGGGCACGATCGCAATGGACCCAGAGTGCGGTTCGACCACACCAGGGGCTCGCAAGTGTGCCCCCCTTTTTTTTCTTATTTTATTTTTCTTCTTTATGTACACAGGACTCATAATCAGAGGCCCCGTCCGCGATGAACCCGCCGAACTCATGATGCAACAAAGGGACTAAAGAAGGCTGCATTTAACACTCGTGTGGTCTCAATTACGAGCATTAAATTCGATTATATACACCAAGTCCGCAGCTCACCCCTCGAGGGGGACATGTTTACTTAGTCCAAATCCTTGCTTATCAAGACTATTTGTATCACCGCCTCATAGCGCACTTTCTTTCATAAATAATGCAGCACCCTTTTTTTGATTGCAATTGCATAACCTTTTATATATATATGTTCATTACATGACATCTTGCACCCGTATATTTTGGTACGGCTGAATACGCCAGGGGCTTCGCTCCTCAAATTATGGTGTGATAAAGTCCTAACACTTTCATAAGTGCGGCACCTTAACTTATAGCATTATATGAATCGGCTCCAACCATGTCTTGGGTTAATAGTTGGGTTTGCCTGCCCCACGCTTTTGGTGGCTTACGCCCGCTCACGGCTAAGGTGGCACTGGAGAACCATCTGCGATTGCGCCTGCTGAGCCGGGCGAGCGCCTCAAAGGAGAAAGCTAAACTGACGGGCATGATAAGGCGAGAGACCTGTCGCTGTTCGAGAGGTTTTTCGGTCCTTAAAGACTCACGCCGCTTCGAATAACTTCCTGACAATGTCCGATGAAGGCGTGATAGCGCCCGATTCGGTCTTCCGATACCAGGGCTTCACCAAATTTAAAATTATAGAATTCTATGGCTAAGTGAGAGTGTTCAAGCATTATAAGTCCGGTTGCTTTGTTCGCTGTGTTGAGCGCCTCCTAGATGGACCCAAAGATGGGAACAAGAGTGCTCAAGTTTATCCCTAACACCCCAAAGACTGTGGCGTGGGGCTGAAGCCAACGACTTGCCATCTCTCGATTTTATAAACGGCCGCACGTAAGGTAATATTTTAAATTGAAGAAGCGTTGCTTAACGCAAGACATGAACAAAGTTTCAGCGCGCAGGATAATACATAACGAGTTTACTCAAAGATTACATTTCGGGGCACTCATCCGCATATTGCGGCTCCTTCAGACAGTTTTATAATACATTTCGGCGTATGATACTCCTTGCCCGGCGGCGTGGGTCCGTGAGAAGCCCGCATCCAACCTGCCCCAGCAGCACCTTTGTGCGGGCAAGGGCCCGCGAGCACCTTCAATATAGGCGGAGCGCTTGATGACATCCACCCAGGGGCATGCATCCACTAGCGCCGCACGAGGCCAAAGTAGCTCCCTGACATGACCTGTTCAGGCCACAGCCGGACTATAAGGCCCTTCATGGCCTCCTCACCTACTTTAGGAGTTCGACCACCGCTTCACCTGGTAGCTTGGGGCACTGGATGGCCGGCCTCAGCGCATCGAGACCGTAAGACCTTCTCCGCCGAGCTCCCTCCTCGCCATGATAGAATGCGGCGCATCGATGCACTATGCGGCAATCTGCAAACGCCTCGAGAGCTTCGAATGCGGTAAGTGTCGTAGTTTACATTAACATGCCCGCTTGGTATGAAAAATGCCTTACCCGCCACTATCTTCTTTATATCCTCAACCTCCGAAGGGCTTTATGGGCCTCGCCTTGGCGGATTTGGCACTTTCGAGAGCCGAGGCAAGCTCGACTCGAGTCTTGAGTCACGCCCAAACTCTCATGCCTCTCCATGAGAGCCCGGAGCTCTTGCCGCACTTCCGCCACCCATGCCTCCCGCTCGCTCGCTCTGCCTGCTCATGTCAAGATCGCTGCTCGTCATGGACACGGCCTCCTTCGTGGCTGCCACCTCGCTCGTGGCCCCCGCAATACCCATATTATCCTTGCTAATTTTATTGCAACCAAAATCCTTTTCTCAGAAGGTAACCATTCAAAGTGGTGTGACTCACCTTCTTTGTCCTCGAGCTGCTTCTTGGCATGGCCAAGCTTTTGCTCTGACCGCCGAGATCCTTTTTCAGCACATCGACCTCCACCGTTAGTGCGGCAGAGGTCAAGAGCGCAGCCTCGCAAACCCATATTGACATATTTTAAGCAACCTCACAGATATCTTGTTAGATCCTCATCCGCTTTTTCTTTCCAACACCGAACCGAGCATCGTGGCTACCGTCTATGCGGTATTACATTACATTATTTTAACTTACCTCAAAGCTCGTTAGAAGGCTGCCGCAGCTTCGTCAGCCCGCCGTCGGTGTATTAAAGTAGGGGTACCTTAGTACCTCGAACTTGTGCATGTGCAGTCATAGCTGTCCCCGCGGCAAGCCTTGCCGGGCGCCCGCCAAGACCCTTCGCTATTCATATTATCGCCATTCAAGAACAAAGTGTTAACCGAGAAGACAAGGCCCCGCAAGAGAAGCTTGCCGGAAGGACAAGACCCGCAAGAGGAGCTTGCCGGAAGGCCAACCAAGGCACTTCGAAAACTTGCCGCGACGCGACGCAAGGCCCCGCAAGACCGACGAGCGGCAAGCTTATGGGTGCGACAAGATAACGACCGCGCAAGGTGCTTGCCGCGGCGGTTACCACTCGCGCCCACGCCCAATAAGATCCGACGACGTGTCGCCGCAGGATCGCCTCCCGGTGCACGGGCGGTAGTCAGGCAGCCAAGCGGTGCGAGGTGGCAAGAGAAGATGACGAGGAGGCCATCGGGGCGGTCGGTGGCGCCTCTAACGATCGCTTCTCGACTGTTTGACGACCGGACGGCATGAAATGCCCTTGTCCCCGCCGCCGAGTTAGGTAGGGTATCATTGATAGCGTTGTACCAACCCCCGCTTTTACTCTTTTACCCTCTTTTCACGCTGCACCGTCGTGACCCTTTAGCCTATAAAAGGAGGCCCGCAAGACGAGAGGGGTTCACTCATTCGAGACTACAGATACCCACGCCTCAAGCAAGAACAAATACAAACACAAAGCAGCAGAGGAGTTTTATCTCTCCAGAGCTCCAAAGCTGGGTAAAATCTCGCGCTTGACCTCGACCGCTTCTTCAGGCGCCTCCGCCCCTCGCCGACCAAAAGGGCCCTGCCCCATAGGTGTTCGCTTTCCCACGACACCCGCTTTTGGCGAGCTGAACTTTTGAATCACCGCACACATGATAGTGCGGTGTTCTTCCTCGATGGAAGCGCCTTTAAGCGCCCAACAGTTATCCAGCGCCCGTTGGACGGAGGCTGCCGGCGCCACGGTCTTGCCCTTCTTTGAAGGCCGCTTGTTTGACTCGAACCACCGCAGGTTCCGGCGTAGAGTCCGGCGAAAGTCCGGAGGTTGCTCGACGGCGCCCGAGCCTCCTCCCGATGGGTTCTTCGATCCCACCTCGCGCCCTCGCCGGCGCGCAGGTAGAGGCGGTCGGAAGTGAATCCACATCCGATGGGGCCAACGACCCGCTCGATGAGTCGGGGAGATCGTCATCGGCCGGACTACGGACAGAACGCGGCGTTAGAAGGACACTACGCGACATAAAATATATTGCATATCAAGGATCCGGATACTTACGATCTCGCCGGACGCCTGGCCCTTGGAGGACACTCATCATCGCTAACGCTGGTGTTGGCGAACCGTCCGGGGATAGTTCTCCTCTGACCTTCGCCTCCCTATCGGGAAGCCTTCCTCTTCCTCTCCTCCTCCGAGAGATTCCTCCTCCTCCTCGTCATCTTCGAGAGGAGTCCGCCGTCGGACACTGATTGCGGAACTCTTTCGAGTCCCGCGCCACCTTCTTGGTTTTCTCCGCACCACGCGGTGCCGGAACCAGCAGCCCCGCTAAACGGGCGCCCACTGGTCTTCGCATGGGAGCCGGGCTGATAAGCTGCTCGCCTTCTCCATCCATTCCTGTCAAAGGAAAGGAAGGATGAAACCTCTTATAATCAATTCGACACTACAAAGTGTCCCGTAATGGGGTTGAATCACTTACCTCGCCGCTTGATGTCGGAGCTGAATCCGCGATCTTCGTCATGGATGTGGGGCTTCGGCCTTAAACAGCACCTCCAGCGCCTTCAGATGTCGATCAAGAGCCCGCCAGCGCCGGTGCTGTTCCGGATTGAACTCCCACAGATTGAATGCTCTTTCTTGGCATGGGAGAATCCGCGGATGAGCATGACTTGACCACGCCGGCGAGCCCGAGCTTATTGCTCACCACCTGGATGCGTGCTCGAGTCCGCCACCTCCTCGATCGCCCCCACAGCAAGCCCTTCTTCCGTGAGGTGAGCTGCGGGGATGCCAGATCTAAACTGGGGCCGCCACCCATGTGGGCTTGCGCTGCTCGGTGATGTAGAACCACCCCGATTGCCACTCCTTGACGGAGTCCACAAAGGCCCCTTCGAGCTAAAGGACGCTGGGTAGTTTACCCAACATGGCGCCCAAGATTCCGCTTATGCGTTCTTCACAACGCTCGCTTGACGTTGAAGGTCTTGAGCCACAGCCAAGTGGGGTCGGATGCGAGGAAGGTTTCGCATACCCACGATGAACGCCGAGATGTTGAGGATGAAGTTCGCGCCAGATCGTGGAAATCCAGCCGTAGTAAAACATGAGCCCCTGGACGAATGGATGGAGGAAGGCCCATCCATGGAGGAAGTGGGGAAGGAAGACGACCTCTCATGAGGCCTGTAGGGATGAGCTGCCCTCGTCGGGCAGCCAATGTGCGATATCGCCGAGAGGTATCCGCGCCAGGCAGCTTGGTGATGTGCTCCTCCTTAACGGTGGAGGCTAACCACTTGCCTCCCACTCCGGACATATTCGGAGAAGGTCGAGGCGAGATGTGCGAGCTTGGGCGTTGGAGCTTGAGTGCGCGGAGATGTATAAGCAAAGGAGGAAGAAGGCGTAGGTGAGAAGGTAAATCCTTATCCCTTATATATAGGCGACTAAACTGCATCCCCACCGCCCGGTAAAACTCGCTATCTCCTAAGCGCCACCATCAATGGCGCGTTGGGTTACCCACGCCCATATTGATGAGAATCCTGAATAAGGGGAACACGATCTCGCTTCGACAAGACGTGTTAAGGAAACCGCCGCTAAACGTGCGAGGTGGTATAGTAAAAATGATTCAAGGGCTTGGTAGCGTGTGATGTCACGCCGCATAATACGCCGCCAGATTGAACTGTGTACATTTTATTCTCTCTACGGTGGAATGTGGAATTTATTTTGCGAGCCGACACTATCCTGGTGTTCATGATCTTCTCGATTATTCAAGGGAGGAACCCGCCTTGCAATGCCGAACATTATGCGCTACCGGACTTATCGCCATTGAAGCCCGGTTCAGGCTACCGAGGAGTCTCGACTTGGGGTGTCCGACAGCCAACTATCATCGCCGCACGGACTCCAAGACTACGAAGATACAAGATTGAAGACTCCGTCCCGTGTCCGGATGGGACTTCCTTGGCGTGGAAGGCAAGCTTGGCGATACGGATATGTAGATCTCCTACCATTGTAACCGACTGTAACTCCTAGCCCTCTCCGTGTCTATATAAACCGGAGGGCTTTAGTCCGTAGGACAACATACATTACAACAATCATACCATAGCCTAGCTTCTAGGGTTTAGCCTCCTTGATCTCGTGGCAGATCCACTCTTGTACTACCCATATCATCAATATTAATCAAGCAGACGTAGGGTTTTACCTCCATCGAGAGGGCCCAACTGGTAAAACATCGTGTCCTCGCCTCCTCGTTACCATCCGCCTAGACGCACAGTTCGGGACCCCCTACCCGAGATCCGCCGGTTTTGACACCGACAGGTATGTCTCCGTATAAAATGGTTTATGGAAAAGCATGTCATTTACCTCTCGAACTAGAACATAAGGCATATTGGGCTATTCAGGAGCTCAACTATGATTTCAAACTTGCCGGTGAGAAGAGGTTGTTTGATATTAGCTCTCCTGATGAATGGAGAACCCAAGCTTATGAAAATGCCAAGTTGTTTAAAGAAAAAGTTAAAAGATGGCATGACAAAAGGATACAAAAGCGTGAGTTTAATGTAGGTGATTATGTATTGCTATACAACTCTCATTTAAGAATTTTTGCAGGAAAACTTCTCTCCAAATGGGAAGGTCCCTACGTTATCAAGGAGGTCTATCGTTCCGGTGCCATAAAAATCAACAACTTCACAGGCACAAATCCGAGGGTGGTAAACGGTCAAAGGATCAAACACTATATCTCACGTAATCCTATAAATGTTGAAACTAATATTATTGAAACCGTAACCCCGTAGGAGTACATAAAGGACACCTTCCAGAACATTCCAGACTCCGAAAAGGAATAGGTATGTGGTACGGAAAGTAAACCGACTCCAAAACAATTTTTAAGGCAATATTTCTCTGTTTTGGAATATTTAGAAAAATAGAAAAATAAGTAGAAGTCCGGGAGGACACGAGGCCTCCACGAGGGTGGAGGGTGCGCCTTACCCCGGGCGCGCCTCTACCTCGTGAGCACCTCGTGTGCCCTCCGACTCGCTTCCTTGCACGATACGATTTTGGTCGGTAAAATTCATTATATATACTCCCGAAGGTTTTGACTCTCGTATCACGCAAATATCCTCTGTTTTCGTTTTGAGCTATTTCTATTGCAGATTTAGAGCACCATGACTTCTCTCTCCTCCAACCACGAAGACAAGGATGCCTGGCTATTGAAGATTGAGTTGAAAAGACAGGAACCAGAAGAGATCAACAAGGATGAAAGGATCAAGAAGGCTATGGAGGTTCAAGCTCCGGTGGTGAAAGAAGAAGACATCCCTCAACCTTTACCTAACCTTTTCACTCCAACAGAGATTGAAGCCTTCCAGATGATTGAGTTAGCCCGCATACAGAACAAGTCTCTTACGCAGGAGAATATTTTGTTGAAGGATCATATTGCCGGGCTCAAGAACATTATCCGCAAGTTGGAGGAACTTTTACGCTCGATGTGCGATTATCCACCGTCATCATCACCACCTCCATCACCTCCGAGGACATAATCACATGGGTATGGGCACTTCCCTTGGCAACTGCCAAGCTTGGGGGAGGTGCCTTGGTATCGTATCACCATCGCAACTCCTATCTTTACCCTTTTTCTTAGTTCGATCCTATTAGTAGTATCTTGATTTTGTAGAATAAAGTCATGGCATGATCTAGTTTTGAGTTTTGCTTTATGATCCTTCTTTGTAATCAAGTCCGTGAGCTATATAATAAAGATTAGTGTTGAGTCAAGGGCTTGAGTATTTTGCCATGATCTTGGGTGATTAGAAGAAAAAGAACAAAAAGAATCAAGAGTTCATATTGATCTTATTGAAAGTAATGATTTCACATAGAAAGAGTATGATGATTTAAAGTTGTTGGGAGTTGGAAAATATAGCTTTGGTCATCGTTGCAATTAATAGGAAGTAATAAGGAAAGAGAGGTTTCACATATAGATATATTATCATTGACATCTTTTATGATTGGGAGCACTCATTAAAATATGACATGCTAAAGAGTTGATGTTGGACAAGGAAGACAACATAATGAGTTATGTTCTCTTACATCTGAGATAAAGTATGTTGTCATGGTTCCTCTACCATGTTGAGTTTGCCTTTCCCCCTCATGCTAGCCAAATTCTCAGCACTAAGTAGAAATACTACTTGTGCTTCCAAATACCCTTAAACCACTTTTGCCATGAGAGTCCACCATATCTACCTATGGATTGAGTAAGATCCTTCAAGTAAGTTGTCATCGGTGCAAGCAATAAAAATTGCTCTCTAAATATGCATGATTTATTAGTGCGGAGAAAATAAACATTGCACGAACTTGTTGTGGACGCAACAAAAGCGATGGACTGCATAATAAAGGTTCACATGCAAGGGGCAATGTAAAGTGACGTTCTTTTGCATTAAGATTTTGTGCATCAACCCTAAGCGCGCATGCCAACCTCTGCTTCCCTCTGCGAAGGGCCTATCTTTTATTACTTTCCTCTACCTTATGCAAGAGTCACGGTGATCTTCACCCTTCCTTCTTTTTATTTTATCCTTTGGCAAGCTCAGCATGTTGGAAAGAACATGATATATATATATCTAATTGAATGTGGGGGGTGCGTGAATTATTATTGTTGACATTACCCTTGAGGTAAAAGGTTGTGGGTCAAAAACTATAAGCCCCTATCTTTCTCTGTGTCCGATTAAAACTCTGTAACCACAAGTATCGCGTGAGTGTTAGCAATTATGAAGGACTAAGTGATAGTTGAGTATGTGGACTTGCTTTTAAGCTCTGACATGGACTCTTTCCGATGTTATGATAAATTGCAATTGCTTCAATGACTCAGATTATAATTGTTGGTGCCCAATAAAGTTTCTGATTCATACTTTGGCTTTGTGAGAAGATCATCACTTGAACATGAGTAATCATATGACAAAATTTATATATGTTGCTGTTATGAAGTAATCATGATGCCTTCATGTCCTGTCACGCCCAATATGCGACCCTATCCAAAATGAACTCGAAGGTCCCACCAAGGATAGACCTGCATATTGGAACGCTTTTGCAAGGTGGATATCATTACATCAACATTACATAATAGATGGGGATACATACAAGAGGCATACAATGCCACATGAATACAACAATACAACATACAAGAACAACATCCGACTACGGATGATACATAAACAAACTCAAACAATATCCACTCGCTAGCCCAGCCGCCGACCGAACCTATCCCCGATCGAAGAAGCGAAGAAGAACTCAACGAAGCAAGCATCGCTCTCGCCATGATCATCGTGACAACCTGTACCGCAATCTGTTGGTGTAGTAATCAGGAGCCACGAGGACTCAAAGCAATCCCATTACCATGGGTATCAAGACTAGCAAAGCTTAATGTGAAAGGAAGGGGTAAAGTGGTGATGTTGCAGCAGCGACTAAGCAAGTATGGTGGCTAACCAACACAAAAGAGAGCGAGAAGAGAAACAAGCGGAATGGTCGTCAACTAGCAATGATCAAGAGGTGATCCTGAACACCTACTTACGTCAAACATAACCCAGAAACCGTGTTCACTTCCCGGACTCCGCCGAGAAGAGACCATCACGGCTACACACACGGTTGATGCATTTTAATTCGGATCTGGTGTCAAGTTATCTACAACCGGACATTAACGAATTCCCATCTGCCACATAACCGCGGCACGGCTCGAAAGTTTATACCCTCAGGGGTGTCCCAACTTAGCCCATGACAAGCTCTCGCGATCAATGAAGGAATAGACCTTCTCCCAGGAAGACCCGATCAGTCTCGGAATCCCAGTTTACAAGACATTTCGACAATGGTAAAACAAGACCAGCAAAGCCGCCGATGCGCCGACAATCCCGATAGGAGCTGCACATATCTCGCTCTCGTGGCAACACCGGATAAGCGAAGCGCATGTACCCGACGTAACCTAAGTTGCTAAGGGATGGTCCCGACGGTGTTTAGTTTGGACCAACGCTAGACAAGCAATCGCCCGGGGCTAATAAAGATGACCCTTGGGTTAATTACTCCCAAGGGAAAATATAGGTGGTGGTGAGGCAAATGGTAAAACCAATGTTGGGCCTTGCCGAGGAGTTTTATTCAAAGCGAACCGTCGGGGGTCCTATAATCACCCGACCGCTGGGAACGCAAAATCCGGGAACATAACACCGTATGACGGAAACTAGGGCGGCAAGAGGGAACAAAACACTGCATAAGGCCGAGCCTTCCACCCTTTACCAAGTATATAGATGCATTAATAATATAAGAGATATTGTGATATCCCAACCAAAATCCTGTCCACCATGGAGAAATCTTCAACTTCACCTGCAACTAGCAATGCTATAAGAGGGGCTGAGCAAAGCGGGAACATAGCCAAACAACGGTTTGCTAGGAATGGTGTCAAAGGTTAGAGGTTCATGGCAATTCGGGAGGCTTGATAAACAGGTAATAGGTAGCGCAGCATAGCGATAGAACGAAGCAACTAGCATAGCAATGATAGTAGTGAGATCCAGGGTAGCGGTCATCTTGCCTGAAATCCCGCAAGGAAGAAGAACGAGTCCATGAAGAAGATGAAGCCACGAAGACGAACCACACGTAGACGAACGAATCCTCACGATCGCAACGAAACAGGAACTAACAAGAAGAAGCACACAACATAGGTAAACACACCACACATGAACAAGGCATGATGCACAACAAGCATGATGCATGACCAAGCTACATGAAGCTACTCATGGCAAGAGATGATGCAAACAAGAACAACACATCAAGGCAAGTTTAAATGAGGCCGGGAACAACATATAACAACTCCGGTAAGTCCTCATATGCAAATTTCGAAATTGGTCCAGAACTGAATAAACCTTATGTTCAAGTTGTTAAACATCAAGTTAAGATGCACCACGAGAATGTACACGAAATTCTAGTCAAGTTACATATAAGGTTCATTAGATTCGGAGATACGGCCTAGAAGATATGAGCAAAACAAGTTAAGCATGGCCTTGATGCAAAATGCATACAAACATCAAGCAAACACCTCAAAACAAGGATGCAACATGATAATATGAAGCTACATGCAAAAACAAGCAAATTTCATATAGAGCACACTCAAAACGGAGCAACGGTGCAACACACACACACTACAAGTCATAACAACAATCTGTCCATAACAGCAACTAGGCATCTTACAAGCATCAAAACAACATGCTACAACATCCCAACATAATAACAAAAGGCATGGGCATGAAGTACAGGTAAAGCATAACAAAACATGAACACTGAGCTATCTCCAGAAACAGCTAGAACATGCTCAAAAAGACATGGAGATATTGCAAATAATAACAGTTTCAGACTTTAGCAGAAATAACATAAGGTTGCAATGTTCAGAGCTATCAAACAACATGTTACAGGAACTTAACATGGAAAACAAAGGCATGGCATGAAGCTACTAATAGCATAGATCAAAAGACCCTTACTGACCATGAGCCAAAAAGGATCAGAAAATAGGATGGCACCCATGTAAACATGGCAAGTTATATTACAGATTCAAACATGGCAGGAACAACAATAAGTAGGCATGTTCGCGAGCTTGAATCACTCACCACAGAGCAATACATGGCATGGCAAGGCAACCAGCAGCAAGAAGACATGTTTATTAAGCTAAGCATGGCAAGAGCAAGTTCATAGGGTTCATGGATCACTAGGAAAACACATGGGAACAAGTGAACATAATGTTAACAGGCTGACAGCAACATATTCAAGCAACTTTAGAGCAAGATTACAACATTTTCCAGCAGGCTATAATTGCAACCAAGGGCATGAATGGATAGAGCAAGACATGTAGATCAAAACATGTTTATAGGAAATCTCCAGATTATGCATAGAATGATTAGTAGAAGCATGTTAACATAGCAACAAAATATAATGTAATCTGTCAGAAAACAAAGAACAAAGAATTACCCTACTTAACAAGCTTGATACATTCAGCACACAACTCACAAAAATACATGGTTAACACCTCGAAAGATGGCATGGCATAGATCAACATTCATGTAGAGCTCAACCTCATAGGATGCACACATCAATCATGGCAAAAATGATAAATGAGCAAGTTATAACAGTTTTAGCAGATTAACATCAACATGCGCTCTTCCAACAGCATTTCGGGCATCAAGATGAGCTCAAATGAAAATGATGCAATGGAATGAAATGATCTACTCGTCGAGACGAACAATTTGACATATTACACGCACGAAACGGAGCTACGGATGCAGAGATGTGATGGCATGAACATGACATTATTATATGAGAAACTGAGGACTTAGTGGATTCGGGGTCGACCTCGGGTCTGCACGCCAGAAAATTCGCCGGAGACGACGGGGACGGCGCCGGGGTGGCCGGAGATGGCGGATCGGGGCCTCCTTCCCCGGATCTGGCCAGAGGCGGGTGAGAGGAGGCGCGGGGCGCCGGATCGGGGCGACGCGGGCCGACACCGGGCGGCAGCCACACCGCAGAGGCGAGGCCGAGGCACGCCAAGCAAGGACGGGCGGAGAAGCGCGCAAGGGCCAGAGGGGCCGAGGCGGTCCCGACGAGCGCGACGCTGGAAGGCGGAGAGGGCATGGGACACGGGCGTCAGGCGGTTGGTCGCGGGGGCGGCTAGCGGACGTGTCCGGCGCCGGTCGGACATGTCTGGCGCGGTGCGGAGGGGAATTTAGGGTTTCGGGAGGAAATAGATCCGAAAATGGAGAGGGGGAGACGTTTTTATAGGTGGAGGGAGCTAGAGAGTCCAAATGAGGAGCGGTTTTCGCCACGCGATCGTGATCGAACGCATCGAGAGCATGGAGGGAGTTGGCTGGGTTTTGGGCCACTTTGAAGGTGTTGGGCTGCAAACAAAGAGGGCTTTACGGTTACCCGTTAACTGCTGAGTACCAAACGACTCCAAATGGCACGAAACTTGACAGCGGTTCACCGGTGCTATACCAAGGCCGCTTGGCAAACTTCGGGCCATTCCGAGAAAGTTTAACACCCGCACAAGAGAAGAGGCAAAAGGGGGATGCCGGAGGACATAGGAGTGCCGGATTGCAAAACGGACAACGGGGAAAATGCTCGGATGCATGAGACGAACATGTATGCAAATGCGATGCACATGATGACATGGTATGAAATGCATATGATGACATGGCAAAGTGCAACACGCAAGCAAATTACATGGCAACAACGACGAATAACTGGCGGACACCTGGCGCATCGAATCCGGGGCGTTACATGTCCGTATTTTATTTTTATCGACGCCTCTACCTCTAAACATGAGGACATATTTATTGTTATCGGCTTTTCGCTTGAGGACAAGCGAGGTCTAAGCTTGGGGGAGTTGATACGTCCATTTTGAATCATGCTTTTATATCGATATTTATTGCATTATGGGCTGTTATTTCACGTTATGTCATAATACTTATGGTTATTCTCTCTTATTTTACAAGCTTTACATGAAGAGGAGATTGACGGCAGCTGGAATTCTGGGCTAGAAAAGGAGCAAATATTGAAGGACTATTCTGTGCAACTCCAAAAGTCCTGAAACTCCACGGAACACCTTAAAATAAATAAAGAAAATCGTCGCTAAAGATGAAGGCCAAGGCCCACACCGCCACGAGGTGGGGCGCGCTCGGGCGCGCCTCTACCTCGTGGGCCCCCGGTGGCTCTCCGACGCCCATCTTCTCCCATATGAAGTCTTTCGATGAGAAAAAATAGCAGAGAATCTTTCAGACGAGACTCCGCCACCAGGCGGAACCAATCTAGGGCTCCGCAGAGCTGTTCGCGGGACACTTCTCCGGAGGGGGAAATCATCACCATCGTCATCACCGACGCCTCTCTCATCGGGAGAGGGCAACAACCATCAACATCTTCATCAGCACCATTTCATCTCCAAACCCTAGTTCATCTCTTGTATCCAATTCTTGTCTCCAAGTCCGGGATTGGTGCTAGTAGGTTGCTAGTAGTGTTGATTACTCGTTGTAGTTGATGCTAGTTCGTTTATTTGGTGGAAGATCGTATGTTCAGATCCTTTATGCACAATATTACCCCTCTGATTATGAACATGAATATGCTTTGTGAGTAGTTACGTTTGTTCCTGAGGACAAGGAGAAGTCTTGCTATTAGTAGTCATGTGAATTTGGTATTCGTTCGATATTTTGGTGAGATGTATGTTGTATAACCTCTAGTGGTGTTATGTCAACGTCGACTACATAACACTTCACCATTATTTGGGCCTAGAGGAAGGCATTGGGAAGTAATAAGTAGATGATGGGTTGCTAGAGTGACGAAGCTTAAACCCTAGTTTATGCGCTGCTTTCGTAAGGGGCTGATTTGGATCCATATGTTTCATGCTATGGTTAGGTTTGCCTTAATACTTTTGTTGTAGTTATGGATGCTTGCAATAGAGGTTAATCATAAGTGGGATGCTTGTCCAAGTAAGGGCAGTACCCAAGCACCGTCCACCCACATATCAAATTATCAAAGTACCGAACGCGAATCATATGAGCGTGATGAAAACTAGCTTAACGATATTCCCATGTGTCCTCGGAGCGCTTTTCCTACTATAAGAGTTTATCCAGCTTGTCCTTTGCTACAAAAAGGATTGGGCCACCTTGCTGCACTTTATTTACTTTTGTTACTTGTTGCTCGTTACCATTTATCTTATCACAAAACTATCTGTTACCACTTATTTCAAGACTTGCAGAGAATACCTTGCTGAAAACCGCTTATCATTTCCTTCTCTCCTCGGGTTCGACACTTTACTTATCGAAGGACTACGATAGATCCCCTATACTTGTGGGTCATCACCACGAGGAGCCCATAAGACCAAAGGCGCGCCTCCACCCTTGTGGAGGCCTCATGGCACTTCTGGCCCAACTCTTTTTCTTCGGGGGCTTCTTCTGGTCCATAAAAAATCACCGTAAATTTTCAGCTCATTTGGACTCCGTTTGGTATTCTTTTTCTGCGAAACTCAAAAACAAGGAAAAAAAACTGGCACTAGGCCCTAAGTTAATAGGTTAGTACCAAAAATCATGTAAAATAGCATATAAATGCATATAAAACATCCAAAATGGATAATGTAATAGCATAGAACAATAAAAAGTTATAGATACGTTGGAGACATATCAAGCATCACCAAGCTTAATTCCAGCCCGTCCTCGAGTAGGTAAATAATAAAAACGGAATTTTTGATGTGGAATGCTACCTAACATATTTATCCATGTAATTTTTCTTTATTGTGGCAAGAATATTCAGATCCATAAGATTCAAAACAAAAGTTTAATATTTACATAAAAACAATAATACTTCAAGCATACTAATAAAGCAATTATGCCTTCTCAAAATAACATGGCCAAAGAAAGCTATCCCTAGAAAATCATATAGTCTGGCTATGCTCCATCTTCATCACACAAAGTATTCAAATCATGTACAACCCCGATGACAAGCTAAGCAATTGTTTCATACTTTTGATGTTCTCAAAAATTTTCAACTTTCACGCAATACATGAGCGTGAGCCATGGACATAGCACTATAGGTGGAATAGAATATGGTGGTTGTGGAGAAGAAAAAAAAGAAGGAGATAGTCTCATATCAACTTGGCGTATCAATGGGCTATGTAGATGCCCATCAATAGATATCAATGTGAGTGAGTAGGGATTGCCATGCAACGGATGCTATAAGTTTATGAAAGCTCAAAAGAAAACTAAGTGGGTGTGCATCCAACTCGCTTGCTCATGAAGACCTAGGGCAATTAGAGGAATCCCATCATTGGAATATACAAGCCAAGTTGTATAATGAAAAATTCCCACTAGCATATGAAAGTGACATCATAAGAGACTCTCTATCATGTAGATCATGGTGCTACTTTGAAGCACATGTGTGGAAAAAGGATAGTAACATTGCCCCTTCTCTCTTTTATCTCATTTTTTGGGACTTCTCTTTTTTTTGAGGAAGGTATATGGTGGGTGTAAGGTACCGGCGAAAGTTGCGCGGTACTAGAGAGGCTAGCAATGGTGGAAGGGTGAGAGTGCGTATAATCCATGGACTCAACATTACTCATAAAGAACTCACATACTTATTGCAAAAATCTATTAGTCATCGAAACAAAGTACTACGACATGCTCCTAGGGGATAGATTGGTAGGAAAAGACCATCGTCGTCCCCGACCGCCACTCATATGGAAGACAATCAATAAACAAATCATGTCCGACTTCATCACATAATGGTTCTCACGGATATCGGGTTCGTAAAACCCTTAAGGTTCAACTCAAAAGCGCACGAAGATCTCCTCCTACCGAATCTCGCCTCAGCCTCGCCATGATCCCTAAGCTAGATCGATGAACAACACAAGAGACACAAGATTTATATCGATTCGGGCCACCGCTAGGTGTAATACCCTACCCCGTGTGTGGTGGTGGATTGCCTCTGGGCTGATGATGAATAAGACATAGGAAGAACAACCTCGCGAGGAGAGGTGTTCTTGTGCTTGGTGGTGTGCTTGGAGAGGAATCGATCCCTCTCTGGATCCGATGCGAGATGCCTTTCCTACTGTGGTGGCTAGCTCTATTTATAGAGGCCCTGGTCCTCTTCCCAAATATGGAGCGGGAAGGGATCCAACAACAGCCATTTCGAAAGGGGACAGCTAGTACAAGCTATCCTGACTAAAGGTGGTCTTCGCCTGCCAAAGGTGCTGGTGATGACGCCGTCTTGGGCTGCACGGTGACCTCCGTCCTGCTAGTCTTGGTCTCGTTGCACCGATATGGAAACCTTTGCATGATGCCTTGGTACTCCGTGCCTGCACTTGCCTCCTTTGCACCAAAGAGGAAATGAGGACACTGCGCAGGCTGGCGCCTGCCTGGCGCTCGCCTGGTCTTGATCGTCATGGCTTGCATCATGGGAACCTCGCGAGACACCCCTTGCCTTGATCTCTCCGCCTCCTCGCGAGCCTGCCTGGCGAGGCCACTCCTGAGGAGGCCTTGTGTCGCCCGCCCCGCGAGGCTTGGCCCCTCGCGAGGGTCTTGAGTGTCGGTTGATGAAGACGGACCGTACTGGGCCACCGATTGAGCCACGCAACAGGCCGCAGGTAGGCAATTCTGGGAACCCCCGTTCCTAGAATGCCGACAGTAGCCCCCAGGCCCAAGGCGCGCTCGGACTTGGCTTAGCAGCAAAGCCAAAGGGCAAGCGCGGAGCGCCGCGGGCCCCCAACAGCCTGCGGCCGTGGTTGACGCGTGGCGACTTGATTGGACGTGGGCGTCTCTGCTTCCCCACGCTGCCTCGGCAACTGCCCGATTTGACGAGGCCCTACTGCATGCAAAAAGAGTCATCGTTACTTGCGATCTAAGAGGTCGACGGTTGGCCTCCCCTGGGCTATAAATGAGGAGGGGTGATAGCCCCCGTTGCCCATCTCTTCTTGCTCCGCTTGCTTCTTCTTCCTCCTTGCTCCATCTCCATCCTTGAAGCCAATGGCACCGATCCGCAGGTTCTCGGTCGAAGAGAGAAGGAAGGCTCACCGGGACCCGCTCCTGCCAAAGAAACGGCCGGTCCCATGCCACTACAATGAGGTTGCAAGGTCGGAGATGACGAGGCCTTGGTGCGAGCGGCCACCTCCTCGGTTCCCGCTACCCCTGTACGCCCAAGCCGAGGGCTCCGGAGAAAGGGAGGGCGAGTGACGCCGCCCGCGCCGCAGACGAGGTCGACGAGCCGTGGCGGCGCGCTCCGTCGCTCCTGCAGTCCACGCCGCGGACTCCTCTCGCGAGCTCGTGCTGCACGTGGAGATGCCTCCAAGCACTTGGATCCGCTTCCCTTCATTCTTCGCCACCGGGATGCCGCCGAGGGGGCCTCTCGAGCTTTCGCTGCAGCACGCCGACTGTGGCGCTCAGCCGACCGGAGCGGAGGTTGAAGTCGTTGCCCCGGGCAAGGTCTTTATGACCCGAGGCTAGGGCGAGGTCGCTCGAGTCCGCCGAACGGGAGGCACCCTCGTGATTCATTTTGAGTATGATGGCCCCTCCTTGTTGCTCTTCAAGGTCTTCGACGCTGAGGGTTGCCGCCTGAGTGCTGCCCCTGAGGAGGCAGTCAGGACATCGACGTGGCAGGGCCTGGGCCTGCCGTTCACTTCCCCAATGGCTCCTCCCGCCGCTGCAGTGATGCTTGGGAGTCCAGTGACTCTCCCGAGCTCTTCGTGACTCCGGAGACGAGCGACGACAGCTACGTGCTCCCGAGCTCGCCCCACGCCCGGAGCAAGGCGGCAGCATCAGGCTGTCACCGCGGTTGATCTGGATGGGGTTGGCCCTGGCCTCCTGTGGCCCACTGTTGATGATGGCGTCGGCCATGGAGGCACAGGTAGTTAGGGCTCCTTAGGATTCCCGTCTTTTGTTCCCTGCGGGGAATCAGAAAAGATACCCCGTGGGGGCATGTAAAGGGTCCGCGATGTATTTTGCTGATGTGATCCTTATTATGAAATTGTGTGAATGCTTGTCCTGTCCCGGCTTGGTTCCCCCTTTCTAACCTCGCGAAGGTTTAGCGCTCTACGCTGACAGGTCCCGGTCCCCAGGCAGGCTGCAGCCATCGCTGGTATGCCAGGTCGCGATGCCGTGGTCAAGGCCAGGAGGTGAGCAGCCCGAGGTCCAGTAAGAGCCCGTGAGGCGCGATGCTCAGGAGGTCCCCTTTAGCGTGCAAGCAACCACCAAGAGGTGAGAAAGGAAGGCAACGTTGCCGTCATAGAGCCACATCGAGTGAAGATTTCGCGTCGCGAAGATTAGCTGTTCCAGGCGTGAAACTTATCTTGGTAATATGGAGTCACTCATTCGCATTGCGTTGGACTTGTGCGTCGGCAGCTGTGGCGCAGCTAGGTTAGGCCCTCGTGAGCTTTCCCTTTCTTCCCACACTCTTCTTCGGTTTCACGCCCTCGTGTCCTCGCCTCAAGTGAGCTCAGCCGCCGCTGGTATGTCAGGTCGCGATGCCGTGATCAAGGCCAGGGGGTGAGGGCTGGAGAGCCAGTAAGAGCTCCTGAGTCACGATGCTCAGGAGCCCCCCTTTTAACGCGCAAGCGGATCGCGTGGGAAAGAGAGAGAGAGCTCGTGGTGCCACCCGCCGTAGACCTCAGGAGGTTCCTGTAAATCAGCACGAGGAAAGCACAGGTTGCCGTTGTGACTGCCGACCGGCCATTGGTTGCTCCGAGAGAGAGGTGAGAGCACTGAGGGCCTCGTGAGGTGACGCATGCGGGGCTGCCGCGGGCCAGAGCTCGACCACTCAGATTTGTCGATGTTGCAGGGATGGACCCATGCGCAAGCGCCGTGCCATCGTGAGGAGCTCCAGTGGTAGGTGTCGGTCGAACAGACGATAATTATAGGTAGGTTAGGCATGAAAGGCAAACTAGCTTAGGTAAACGCAGAAAGGATACATGCCACCGGGTCAGGCCCGAGCATCTTGGGGATGATGCAGCCCGAGGGGTGCCCCCAACAAGGTAAACTGAAGACACAAGAAAAAGGGATACATGCCGCAGGGACGGACCCATGCGGCCGGGGAATGATGCAGCCCTGAGGGCGCTCCCAGCTGAAATGAACTTGGAAGATGTCACCTGGTACCATTGTAGAGGGGGTGTTGGAGCAGTTGAAGATGTGGCTGAAGATGCACGGTGAAGAGGCCGACCCTCACGAGCCGCTGGAGCCCAGAGCCTCGGGAGGCTCTGCGGGTTCAGGTGGCTCCTCGAGGACCGTCTCCATCTCCGCTAGGACTGCATGGTGCCTCGCCTCCTGAGCCGCCAAAATGCTCCGCAGGTGACGCTGGAAGGTGGCAGCCGCGTTCGGCGGCCGAAAGGCATGCGAACGTAGCTGTGTGGCGGACCCTCGCAGCGTCCCACGCGCGGCCAGAGGCGCTCCTGAGATGCGGCTTGGTTGAGCCCTGGGACGTCGATGCAGGCGCGCAGCCCACCATCCTCGCCTAGATGGGGGGCTACACCAGGTGAGCGGCGGTCGCCGCACATGGCTCTTGCTTCCTCAAGCCCCTGAGTAGTCTTGGTGATGAACTCCTGAACGTTGGGCTCTCCACGCCCTGAGACCTCCTACGGAAAACGTGCCGTGAAGCACGCCTCCAAGTGGTGCCCGAGCGCCTCCCTCGTGATGTTGGCAAAGTCTAAGGCCCTCCAGAAGAGAGCCCCCGAGCCCTGCCTGAGGAGGGCGCCGGGCACGCCTTCCTATGCAATGGAGGGAGGCACCCCTTGCACGGGCGCTGATCCTAACGCGACACCTCCTGAGATGCCAACCTCCCGAGGCATTGAGCTGAGTGGTGTCTTCTTCTTCTTGGGGACTACCTCTAGAGGATCCTCGCCCCTGCTGTCTGGGTCCTCGATTGATGCAGCTTGAAAGGCGCTCTCGAGGGAGCACACCGCATCTCTCTCTTCGTAGGGGACCATGATGATTCCGCCGCTTCCTGGCATCTTTAGGACATTGTAGCCATGGTGGGTCACCGCCATGAACTTGGCCAGGGCTGGATACCCGAGGATGGCATTGTATGGCAGGTGGATGTGGGCGACGTCGAAGTCGATGAGTTTGGTGCGGTAGTTGTCGTGTTGGCCGAAGGTGACAGGGAGGCAGACCTGCCCTATCGGAGTGGTGGAACCGTCGGTGACTCCTAAGAAAGGCTTGGTCGGCTGGAGCTGATCCTATGGCACTTGAAGGTTGTCGAACATCTCGACAGACAGGACATTGAGCCCTACACCGCCATCGATGAGGGTCCTGGCGACTTGCATGTTGCTAATGACTGGGGAACAAAGCATCGGGAGGACGCCAGCAGTAGCTGCGCACTTGAGTTGATCTGCTGAGCTAAAGGTAATGGTGCACTTGGACCACCTGAGCGGGCGCATGGCCATGAGCTTGGGGAGGACTGCATTCACCTCGCGAGCAAACTGCTTGAAGATGCGCTGAGAGGCCGGGGCCTGAGCTTCGCCCAAGATGCAAGCAATAGCGCGCGGTTCCTGGAAGCCTCCAGCCCCCTTGTCATGGTGATGGTCATCATTCCTTCTTGGCGGTGGCGGCAGAGGAGGAAGGCCTGCATTGCCCTGCGGGCGGTCCTCACGAGGCTGATCCTCCAGGCCGCCTCGCGAGGCTGGTCATGCCAACGATCCTCGCGAGGTCGGTCATGCCACTCCTGGCGAGGGCCACGGTCGTCCCATCGTCCTCCGCCACGCCCTCCTCCTCGTCGTAGCCTCGGCCATTGCGCTGGGCATCGATCAAGTGTCCTTCTCGAACCGCCCTAAGCTCCTGCATTTGTTGGTAGTGGGTGGAGGTTGTGGTAGGTGCAAACGGTCGGTTGCCCTTGGACGACTCCGGCTGGTCCCTGCCATGCTTCGTGTCTGGTTCTGCTGCAAGCACGGCTACTCCTTTGTGCTTCACGGCTACTCCTCGTGTCTGGGTCAGCAGCTGTAAGCTCGAGGAGGTAGAGGCGCCCTTCCTCAGCTCTTGCGCACTTGGTCGCCAGGTTGAACAGCTCCAGGGATGTGCACAACTCATCGTGGATGGTGAGATCTTCCTTCATCTTGATGTCGCAGACGCCATCAGAGAACGCTGAGATGATGGCCTCGTCCGTCACCTTGGGGATCTTGAGGCGTGCACTGTTGAAGCGCTTGGTGTATTTCCACAGGGTCTCTCCAGGCTGTTGCTTGATGCAGCGCAGGTCACCCACGGACGGAGGGCGGTCGTGAGTGCCCTGGAAGTTGGCGATGAAACGGCTGCACATCTCGTCCCAGGAGGAGATCGAGCCGGGAGGCAGGTTCAGGAGCCAGGTGCGGGCACCATCCTTGAGCGCAATGGGAAACCAATTCGCCATGACCTTCTCGTCTCCGTTGGCCGCCTCGATGCCCAGCTCGTAGAGCTGCAAGAACTCTGCGTGGTCGGCGGTGCCGTCGTAGCGAGGAAGCAGGTCCGGCTTGAACTTGCCTGGCCAGGCAATGCTACGCAGCTCGGTGGTGAAGGCGCGTCAACCTGCTATGGTCACCGGATCCCTTTGCTGACGCGGGACTTGCTCTTGGTGGTACCCGCGCACTGCCGCCAGGGGTAGTAAGGGGTCTTGGCGCGCTGGTGCGGGGACGCGGTCTTGTCGTGCTGGTGCAAGAAGCACGGGAGCGCCTTCTTGAGGTCGAGGGATTTCTTGGCAGCTTCATTCTTGTCACGCGAGCGCTGGATGCGGTGGGTCACGTCCAGGGGCCACGCGCCTGGGAGCCAGGGCATTGTCTTGGGGGAAAGGTGGCGGAGGTGCTCCCTAAGCCGTGTCGCCCATGCCTGACAGAGGGCGAGGCAGCGAGAGGGACGGCGCGGGAGAGCCCCCTGGAGCGCTGACGAGCTCGGTGATGCGAGCGAGCCATTCTTCGTAGAGGTCGTCGATGGGGCGATCGTGCAGGAGCTCACGTGCCAGGAGCAACGCGGCCTGCGCGTCCGTGGGGGCGCGATGAGCGTGAGACGATGAACCAGCTGGGGCCAGCGACGGAGTAGCGGTGCAGCCTTCCCGCCGCACCGAGGGATGCAGCGAAGATGCTTGCTTCTCATTCCCCGCCGGGCCGGTTGCCGCATTGGCGGCAGGTGACGGAGAACGACGAGGAGGCCCACTGTCGGTGTCAAAACCGGCGGATCTCGGGTAGGGGGTCCCGAACTGTGCGTCTAGGCGGATGGTAACAGGAGACAAGGGACACGATGTTTTTGCCCAGGTTCGGGCCCTCTCGATAGAGGTAAAACCCTACTCCTGCTTGATTGATATTGATGATATGGGTAGTACAAGAGTGGATCTACCACGAGATCAAGCAGGCTAAACCCTAGAAGCTAGCCTATGGTATGATTGATGTAATCGTTGTTCGCCCCACGGACTAAAACCCTCCGGTTTATATAGAGTCGGTTACAATGGTAGGAGATCTACATATCCAGATTGCCAAGCTTGCCTTCCACGCCAAGGAAAGTCCCATCCGACACGGGACGAAGTCTTCAATCTTGTATCTTCATAGTCTTGGAGTCCGCCGATGATGATAGTCCGCTATCCGGACATCCCCTAGTCCAGACTCCTCAAGAGCTCCCTAACAAGGCTTCAATGACGATGAGTCCCCATAGCATATTGTCTTCGCATTGCAAGGCGGTTTCCTCCTATGAATAATTCATAGAAGATTGTGAACACCAGATAGTGTCCGCTCGCAAAATAAATTCCACATACCAATCGTAGAGAGAATAACATGTACACAAGTTCAATCATTGACGATTTTGTGGTGACGCCACACCACTACCAAGCCTTTACTTGAATCGCTTTTATTATACCACCTCATGCTTAGCTAAGCGGTTTCTTGGCACGCTTTGTCGAAGCAGAGATCATGTTCCCTTATTCCGGATTCCCATCAATACGGATGTGGGTAACCCAACCGCGCCATTGATTGTGGTGCTTGGGAGATAAGCTTAGTTTTACCAGCCGGTGGGGACGATAGTCTTCGCCTACCCCATATAAGGGATAAGGTTCCGCCTTTTTACCCACGCCTTCTTCCTCCTTTGCTTGTCCATCTCCTCACAGATTGAGCTCCAAATACCTAAGGCGCACATCTCGCCTCAACCTTCTCCAGCCATGTCCGCTGGGAGGCAAGTGGATGGCCTCCTCCGCCGTGGAGGGGCACATCGAGAAGCTGCGCTGCCGGATACCGCCCAAATGACATCGCAGACCGGCTGCCCGACGAGGCAGCTCATCCCCACCCCTGTGCCTCATGAGAGGGTCGATTCTTCCCCACTTCCTCCGCTGGACTGGGCTTCCCACTTCATCCCTTCGTCCGGGGCTCATGTACTACTACGGCTCGACTTCCATGATCTGGCGCCAAACTTCATCCTCAACATCTCGGCGTTTATCGTCGTGTGTGAGGCCTTCCTATGCATCCAGCCCCACTTCGGCTTGTGGCTAAAAACCTTCAATGTCAAGCCGAAGGTGGTGAAGGGCGTCCAAGCGGAGTGCGGAGGCGCCTTGGTGGGCAAAATGCCCAACGTCATCTGGCTCGAGGGTGCCTTCGTGGAGTCCGTCAAAGGGTGGCAATCGGCCGGACTCCAAGACTATGAAGATACAAGATTGAAGACTTCGTCCCGTGTCCGGATGGGACTTTCCTTGGCGTGGAAGGCAAGCTTGGTGATATGGATATGTAGATCTCCTACCATTGTAACCGACTCTGTGTAACCCTAGCCCTCTCCGGTGTCTATATAAACCGGAGGGTTTTAGTCCGTAGGACACACAACCATTACAACAATCATACCATAGACTAGCTTCTAGGGTTTAGCCTCTTTGATCTCATGGTAGATCCACTCTTGTACTACCCATATCATCAATATCAATCAAGCAGGAGTAGGGTTTTACCTCCATCGAGAGGGCCCGAACCTGGGTAAAAACATCATGTCCCTTGTCTCCTGTTACCATCCACCTAGACGCACAGATCGGGACCCCCTACCCGAGATCCGCCGGTTTTGACACCGACATTGGTGCTTTCACTTAGAGTTCCTCTATGTCGTCACCGATAGGCTTGATGGCTTCTTCAATCAACAACGCTGTCCAGGGTGAGACTTTTCTCCCCGGACAGATCTTCGTGTTCGGCGGCTTTGCACTGCGGGCCAATTCACTTGGCCATCTGGAGCAGATCGAAAGGTACGCCCCTGGCCATCAGGTCAGATTTGGAAGCCTAAACTTCACGGCCGACATCCGCGGAGACTTGATCTTCGACGGATTCGAGCCACAGCCGAGCGTGCTGCACTGTCACGATGGGCATGATCTAGCTCGCCGCCGACAAGACTTTTGAGGTCAGACACGAATCCGGCCCACCCATAGCTCGGAGCCGACTGCAGACGAGGACAGTGGCTGGACACCACCGAGCTGCAATCGCTATGGCGATGGAGCCGAATACCAACCTTGTCTCGCAAAGCTCAGTGGACATCGAGGTTCCGGACTTTTGCCGGACTCAACCTCCTCGCCTACCGCCAACCGAATCCGATTACGCCGATCATGGAATTCACCGCTGCGACATCTTTTCAAGACTCGCCTTTGGCGACATCCCGAACTCACTAAAGCATCTCTCGTTATCGAGAACTCTGGCGGACTGCGGTCAAGATGGTTGGGATGCGACGACTAAGAAATTCAAAGCCCACCCACCACCCACTTTGTAGCCACCGCTCGACGATCTAACCGACATGTTAGACTACGACCAAGACATCGACGGTATGGACGACGATGCCGAGATTTATCAAGAACCACCGCCATGGGCACTCGAAGACCACCTCACATACGATATATACATGGTGGACACCCCAAAGGATGGGGACGGCGAAGAAGCGGCGAGGAAGATTCCTCTAAGAAACAGCCTGTTGCCGACGCCAAGCGCCGCTTCTAAATCCCGCCACAGAAGAATGGAGATTCCGCACCGAGATAATAACACCCCCAGAGAGTGCCGAAGACAACCCCTCCAAAGAAGATTCAGCACAGAGGACGGGGAAGCCAGCCTCAAGAGAGAGCGGCGATTTAGAAGGATGAAAATTACATGCCTCCTCCGAGACGAGGCAAGCCTCAACGATGATTTAATTTGTCGTGCCCGAGGATCCCGCCGAACAAGAGCGCTTAAATGCAGGCTAATGGCCACGGCGAACAGCCTAAAAAGAAGCAAAGAACAGCTTCGAGCTGATCAAGACCGCTGGCCGATGATGGACCGAGGTCCTCGCGCCAAAGAGTATGAACTCGAACGCCTCCAAAAGCTACCTAAACGGAAGTTGCTCCCGACTAGAGGAGGAAGCATACAAACCTTCAGCACCAGGGCACACACAGGCAGACCGACCACCTCGTGGCCGGACAGAGAGGCACCTAGGCCCTCCGCCAGACCTCGCACTCCCGCACCGCTGAAAAGCGCCGGCCACGGGGAATGCGCCGACCTGCATGGATATATTGAGGACAAGGCAAGACAATCCAGATCCATCTACGGATCACGGGCCGGCTGAACACACTGCATAACGCCTCTTGAGCTACGCCATGATATTGCTCAATATAGAGGCGCCATTAACACCCACTATGCTTCACGCATCAAGTAATGGATCATCAAATCCCGCAGGGTTTAAACCCGTGAACATTGAATCTTACGATGGCACAACAAACCCCGCGTTTGGATCAAGATTATCTCTTCATATCCATATGGCCCGTGGCGCTGATCTCCATGCCATCAAGTATCTCCCACTGCTTAAAGGACCAGCCGGCATTGGCTTAACAGCTTGCCCGCAGAGTCAATTGGATGTTGGGAGGAGCTGGAAGCGCATTCTTCGACAACTTCCAGGAACATATGTGCGACCACCGACCCGATGACCTAAGCCACATAATTCAGCAGCTGCATTTAATCGGCCGATAATTCTCGACACGGTTCTTCACAAAGAAAAATCAAATCGTCGATTGTCCGGATGCAGAGGCCCTCGCAGCCTTCAAACATAACATCCGCGACGAGTGGCTGGCCCGCACCTAGGACAGAAAAGCCAAATCCATGGCAGCCCTCACATCACTCATGACCCGCTTCGCAGTGGGAGAGGATAGCTGGCTAGCTCACAAAGAATAACCTCAAAGCAAAATTTTCGGCAGTCCGGACAACAAGGACCGCAATGGCAGGTCTTGTCGCAATAAAAACAAACGCCGCGTTAACGGAGATAACAGTGAGGATACGACAGTCAATGCCGGCTTCAGAGGCTCTAAACCCGGTCAAGAAAAAGCCATTCAAAAGAACCACTCCGACCGCCAATTTGGACCAATACTCGACCGCTTGCCGATACATGGCACTTCAAAAGCCAGCCAACCACACCAACAGGGATTGTTGGGTATTCAAGCAGGCGTTAATTGCCGAAAACAATGACAAGGGCTGAACATGGATGACGCAGGAAGAGACTCGCCGCCAAATAGTAGAGGATGAAGGTTCCCCCACAAGTGCGGACGGTCAACATGATATACGCAACCCACATACCCAAGAGGGAGCGAAGCGCACTTAGGGACGATATGCGATGGAGCCACGCCTCAAGTTCAATCCGTGATCCTTCGCCCGATCACTTTCGATCAAGGGACCACCCCACCAAAGATCCGCCATGGCGGATTCGCCGCATTGGTTTTAGACCCAATCGCCGATGGATTTCCCTCACTAGAGTCCCGATGGACGGCGGCAGAGCTGAACCTGCTTTATCGATACAAGGCGAAACATTGGCATAGACCCTCAAGGATTAAACCTACAAAGACGACCTTTTAAAGGCGCCATACCAGTGTCGAGGCCAATTGTACAGTGCTCATTCACACCGAAGTGGTCTTCGGATCCCGGATAATTTCAAGCAAGGACTTAATCTTCGACATAGTCCCCGAGTGGCTATCACGCTTCGCCTCTGACGAACCGCTGCTTGTAAATTCAACGCGTACCGCATTATGCATACCTCAAGCTCAAGATGCCAGCCCTCGTGGAGTCATCACGGTCAACGGAAACATCAACGCCCCTCCGAACGGAGGAACACACATCGGCTCGCGCAGTAAGTACAGCAGCCTCTTAAGGCATTTCGAGTCCGCCGTTAAACGACCGGACATGGCCAAACGCTACCGAGTAACATACATCAAGACCACTCGCACGCTTCGAAAGCATCGCCAGAGTAATGCGTGCCCCAACCCCAGCCCTTGCATGATTGCAAGACCAGCTCTTCACGTACATCATTACGCCTAGAGATACCATGGGCATAGGGGAGGGCACAACCACGACAGCCCAGAGTGCGGCTTAACCACACCAGGGCTCCCAAGTGTGTCACTTTTTTCTTCTTCTTTTTATTTTTCCACAGACTCCATTTACAGAGGCCCCGTCCGCAAAGAGATCTCGCTCAACTCATGATGCAACAGCCAGGAGGGACAATGGCTACGACGTAACACCTGTGGTCTCCATTATGAGCATTAAATCTGCTTTAATACACCATTCCGCAGCCTACCCCTAGAGGGAGACACTTTAATAGTCCAACCCTTGCTTACCGTGACTATTTGTATCGCTCGCACCCATGGCAGAATTCCTAATAAACAATGCATCACTTTTTGTTTATAATTGCATTTCTTTTTTACATATAAGTTCATTTATGACATCTTGCACCCGCACATTTTGGTACGGCCAATACACCAGGGGCTTATGTTCCCGCAGATTATGGTGTGATAAGTCCAACACTTTCACAAGTGCGGCACCTCGAACTTATAGCATTATATGCATCGGCTCAATCATGTCTTGGGTCAATAGTTGGGCTTGCCTGCCCCATGTTTTGGTACCTTATGTTCCGCTCTACCGCTAAGGTAGCACTGGGAGAACCATCGCGATTGCGCCTGGTTGAGCTGGGCGAGTGCCTCATGGAGAAAGCTAAACTGTCTGTCATGATAAGGCGCGAGCTGGTCGCTGCTTGAGAGGTCTTTTCGAGTCCCTAAAGACTTATGCCGCTTAGAGCGAGGAACCGGTCAGTCCGCCCAGCGTGATAGCGCCGAATTCGGGTCTTCCGAATACTAGGGGCTTCACTAAATTTAAAATTATAGAATTCTATGGCTAAGTGAGAGTGTTCAAGCATTATAAGTCCAGCTGCCTTTGTTTGTTGTGTTGAGCGCCCTCAGATGGACCCAAAAATGGGAACAAGAGCGCCAAGTTTATCCCAACACCCTAGCACTCAGAGCATGGGGGTGAAGCCGACGACTTGCCATCTCTCGATTTGATAAACGGTCGCAAGGAAGGTAATATTTTAAATTAATAAGCTGCTTAGCACATATGAACAAAGTTTTCAGCACAGTGATAACACATTGCAGTCTACTAAAAATTACATCTTTGGGGCACTCATCCGCAATCTTATGGCACCCTTCAGACACTCTTATAGTACATTCCGGCGACGATATTCCTTGCTCACCAAGCGATCCGTGATAAACCTCTCAAGATCCAGCCTCCCCAAGGCACCTTTGCGCTGGCAAGGCCCGACGGCACCTTCAATGCAAAGCGGAGCCCTTGATGACTTCCACCCAGGGGCACGATCCACCAGCCGCCAGACGACGACCAAAGTAGCTCCTGTGCATGGCCTCTTCAGCCACAAATGACTATGAGGCCCTTCATGGCCTGCTCGGCTACCTTAGGAGCTCGACCACTGCTTCACTGGTCGCTATAGGGGCACTCGATGTCCGCCTCAAAGATACCGAGACCAAGACCTTCTCTCGCTGACCTCCCTCCTCGCCCGGTAGAATGCGGCGCATCGGACACGCTATGGGCAGATCTGCAACGCCTCGAGAGCTCCGAATTCGGTAAGTAAAAGGTAATTTACATTCACATGCTTGCTTTGCATGAAAAATTCCTTACCATTGCCAAGTATTTTCTTCGCCTCAATCTCCGGAGGGCCTTATGGGCCTTGACCTTAGCAGCTTTGGCACTTTCAAGAGCCGAGGCAAGCTCGACTCTCGAGTTCGAGTCGCTGGCCCAAACTCTCATGCTTTTCCATGAGAGCCTCGGAGCTCTTGCCGCACTCTCCGCCACCCGCCTCCTCGCTTCTCTCGCTCCGCTTGTTCCATGGGGTCAGATTATGCTCGCCATGGACACGACCTCCTTCATGGTCGCCACTCGCTCGTGGGCCCCTGCAGTACCCACGCTATCCTTGTTATTTCTATTGCAACCAAAATCCTTTTCTCAGAAGGTACAAATTTAATATGGTGGTATTCACCTTCTTTGTTCTCGAAGCTGCTTGGCAAGGCCGAGCTCGTGCTCGACCGCCGAGGTCCTGCTTCAAAGCACCGACCTCCGCAGTCAAGGCGGCAGAGGTCGCAGCAGCCTGCAAACCCATATTGACATAATTTTAGCACTCCTCACAGATATCTTTTTAGATCCTCACCGTTTTTCTTTCCAACACCGAACCGAGCATCAGGGGCTACTATCTATGCGGTATTACATTACATATTTTAAAAACTTCTTACCTCAAAGCCTGTTAGAAGGCAGTCAGAAGCTTCGTCAGCCCGCCTGGCGAGCCGAATCTTTCAATCACCGCACTCATGATAGTGCGGTGTTCTTCCTCGATGGAAGCGCTGTTGAGCGCCCAAAGAGTTATCCGCGCCCGGCCGGACGGAGGCTGCCGGTGTCATGGTCTTGCCCTTCTTATGAAGCAGCCATTTGCGGACTCCGCACCACTCGCTGGTTCCGCACGGAGTCCGCGCAAAAGTCCGGAGGCTGCCTTGCGGCACCTCCGAGCTCTCCACCGATGGGTCCCTCCGGGATCCCACCTCGGCGCCAAGATCACGAGGGGTGGAGGCGGTCGGAATGGAATCCACATCCAACGGAGCTAAGGACCCGCCGATGAAGCGGAAGATCATCTCGGCGGACTACGTAGTAAAGTGCATTAGAAGGACAACATGGCACGAAGAGAAATTATAAATCATTCAGAATCTGGATACTTACGATCTTGCCGGAGGCTTGGCCCTTGACGGCCACTCCTTCATTGCCAACGCTATGGCGAATGGAGCTGTTCGGAGGAAGGGTCCTTCCTCTGACCCTTCGCCTCCCCCCGCTGGGGAAGCCTTCCTCTTCCTCTCTCCCCCCTCCTGGGGAGAGTCCTCTTTATTCTCCTCATCTTCGAGGGAGGAGTCTGCCTTGGAGCCATCGGACGATGAGTCCGATACCACCTGGCTCCGGGAAATCCTTCGGGTTCCCATGGCCTTCTT